>CP092863.1:63948139-63967917 GCA_030710605.1 Cordylochernes scorpioides
GAGAGAAGTTTGAGATGAGTATTCTTCTTTAGGCCCTCAAAGAGCTTCTTGAAGGTTTCCCTGGAGATGTTCTGAAACATACAGACAGTAGTCAGTACAGCCAGACTTTCTCTAATTGATAAAGCACAATTTGGATTATATAGTTTATAAACACAAGGTAATAAGACCATATCCAGATAAATAAATAGTGTGTGTTGTTTCAGTAACAGTGTTGTTACCATCATCAGACATCAACTAAAGAATATGTCATGCTCGAGGAGCATGAACTCATGGAATTCATGTAAGCTTTACACAAGGGGATAAGAAACAACAACAGAATATGTCAACTAAAGAAGTTTGGGGATCGGTAGAAAGGTGGTCTAAACCATTGGTTTTCAACAGCTACGACCCGGGATTGAACCCGCATTGGACACTTTTTTTCTAATAAAAAAAAGTATGCTCCAATGGCCCTCAATTCTTGCAAAAGTCCAACCCCACCAGCGAGTGCAAGTAATCAAACGGGGTTCTGGCACATTTGTAAGTGCAAAGTCGAACTGCTTTTCATATGTGTAGACATGTGGGGCACTTACAGTAAAAGCAGTCGTCTACTTCTACCCACCATGATTATCATGGCCTGTACCACGTGTACTGATATAATAATAATAAAAAAAAAAAAAGAATTTGGATTATAGATTAGAAACACAAGGTAAAAAAGACATAATTCGAATAAATTAATAGGTTGTGATGTTTCGGTAACAGCATTGTTACCATCATCAGACAAAAGTACTGAATTCAAACTATCATTTAATAGTATTTTTGTCTGAAGATTGTGTGTGTGTACCAACGCTGTTACCAAAACGTCACATGCTATTTATTTGTATTTGGTCTCTTATTACCTTGTAGTTTGCAAGTTATAAATTGATCAATAACAGGATTGTGTAACCCAATTTAAGAAAACCAAGAGAGAGAGAGAGTGTACCTTGATGTTATTGAGGTTTACTGAGGTGAGAGTGGGGTCGTTGTTGGCAATCAGTCTCACTGTAGCTTCCACATCTGTGTCATTGTCGGGTTCTGGGGGCAGGATCTTGAGGGGGGCAGCTTTCACAAGACCTGCAGCAGGACAACACTGTTTACTGAATACGGAAGAAACATATACAGTAAAACCTCCCTGGAAAAGACACCTAATTACAGAGCCAAAGTGTCCATTAGGGAGAGGTGTCTTCTTACTGGAGAGTAGCTAAATAGTAAAAATGATAATTTTGACAATGAAAACTGTTCTTTGTAGAGAGGTATCCTCTAGCGGGAGTGTCCTCTCATGGAGGTTCTACTGTACATATAAAACCAGTACTACATCGCGCACAAGAGTTACACAACTAGTTCTGCTGTAGATAAACTATTTGAACGGCAGTAAAAAGGAGGAGTCAACAAGGGTAGATAACTTACCGTCAAACTTGTCTCCTTTTTTCTGCTGCTTGCTGAGCTGGGTGGTGTGGTACTGGTCCTGGGAGAGCATGCTGTGGAGCCCCAGGATGGCTGTAGCACACATTGTCTGGAGAGTCAGTCACTTCTTCAGCGCATATCTTGTTCTCAGCATTACTGCTGGTGCCACATTCAATAATGAACAGAATTCCATACATTAATCCTTTTTTTATAAGGTAACAAGACCAAATCCAAATAAGTAGCAGAAGCATTGTTACCATCATCAGACAAAATAACTGAATGATAGATTAAAACTACAAGGTAACAAGACCAAATCCAAATAAATAAATAGTGTGTTACATTTCAGTAACAGCAGCATTGTTACCATCATCAGACAAAAGTACTGAATAAAACTACAAGGTGATAAGACCAAATCCAAATAAATAAATAGTGTGTTACATTTCAGTAACAGCGTTGTTACCATCATCAGACAAAAGTACTGAATAAAACTACATGGTAACAAGACCAAATCCAAATAAATAAATAGTGTGTTACATTTCAGTAACAGCAACATTGTTACCATCATCAGACAAAAGTACTGAATAAAACTACATGGTAACAAGACCAAATCCAAATGAATAGTGTATGACATTTAGGTAACAGCAACATTGTTACCATCATCAGACAAACATACTGAATAAAACTACAAGGCAACAAGACAAAATCCAAATGAATAAATAGTGTATGACATTTCGGTAACAGCAGCATTGTTACCATCATCAGACAAAAGTAGTGAATTAAACTACAAAGTAATAAGACCAAATCCAAATATATAAATAGTATATTACGTTTCAGTAACAGCAACATTGTTACCATCATTAGACAAAAGTACTGAATGATAGAATAAAACTACAAGGTAACAAGACCAAATCCAAATATATAAATAGTATATGATGTTTCAGTAACAGCAACATTGTTACCATCATTAGACAAAAGTATTGAATGATAGATTTGTTGGATAATGGTAACAATGATAACAATGCTGTTACTGTTATATATGCCTAATATGTAAATATTCACAGATAGAATTGAAGGACTACTCTGTGGAATAAGAAGATGGACCAATGACCAACAATAGACAACAGGAGGTTTGTTTACCTTTTTATCATGATGTAGGAATAAATTATTTAATCCTAAACTTGTTGTTATGGATCTGTTTGAAGTTTATATGTTAATTTTGTATTTATTCTTATTTTTAAATTCATAGAATCATTTTTCTGGCAGACAAATTCAATTTTCATCATCATCATTTTAAAATTATTATGTTTTTTTTTTCCTTTGTTAGTTATCAAATCATTTATAATTGTAGTTTCTTTTTTGTTTTGTTGTGTTCCTTTTTAAGCAATAAAATATATAGAACTAAGGTGTAATATTCAATTCAAGCATATGGAACCAATATCGATTCATTTTTAAAACAAAGCAAAATCATAAGCTTATACAACTTTCACTTTTTCATACAGAATCATTAAAATATAAAACAGTTAGAATCACACACAGGGGGGTCGATGGAAGGATGGTCTAAACTGTTGGTTTTTGACTGCTACGACCCGGGTTTGATTCCCGCATTGAGCACTTTTTTCTGATTAAAAAAAAAAAAAAAATGCTCCAATGCCCCCCGATTCTTGCAAAAGTCCAAAAGTGTAGATATGTGGTGCACTTACAGTAAAAGCAGTCGCCTTCTTCTACCCACAATGATTATCATGGCCTGTACGTGTACTAGGGATAAGCAAAAAAAAAACATCATATACTATTTGATAAGGCACAATTTGGATTATAGATTATAAACACAAGGTAATAAGACCAAATCCAAATAAATAAATAGTGTGTGACGTTTTGGTAACAATGCTGTTACCGAAACGTCCACACTATTTATTTGGTTTTATTACCTTGTGTTCATATACTATTTATATATTTAGATTAGGTATTATAACCTTCTATAGTTTGTTGTGTCCAGAACAAGTAGATAAAAAGAACAACAGTAGCCATGTAAGCACCAACCTGCCAAGTCCACCAGCTCGTGTTCCTCGGCACTGTTAAGGGCCACCTCATACTCTTGGTCCAAGTCCAGTTCCACTTCTTCTATCTTGGGCTTGGGACTTTCTTTGGGGATCCATATTTTGCCTGAACACAAACTTCCATAATGTAAAGTATTATATTTATAATACAATATAATGCAGCTATGCTTATAGAACGATGTTTAACAAGTTTTACCGCAAATGTTTCTTTTTTACAGAACGAAAAATTATAATTTTCATTATTTAAGGAGAAATAACGACTATTTCTATCCTTAGAAATGAAGTATGAAAAGGATGAATTGTGAAGAGTAATGATAAACGGAAAATAAAAGTGTCCAGGGATTTGACTACCCATATATTTCCCATCCCTGGACACTTTTATTTTTCCGTTCATCATTACTCTTCACAATTCGTCCTTTCATACTTCATCCCTAAGGATAAGAATTGTCATTATTTCTCCTTAAATAATGAAAATTACAATTTTTCATTCTGTAAAAAAGAAACATTTGTGGTAAAACTTGTTAAATGTTGTTCTATAAAGTATTATATATATATATATAGTTTCCATTCAATCAAAGTACAGTAGAACTTGTATAATTCAAAGCCCAAGGGACCAAAAAAAATTCAAAATATCCAAAAATTCAGATTAAAAACAGAAATTATATTTATAAGAGATTCTAGGAACCAAGATAAATATTTGAATTGAAGATGTTTTCGAATTAAAAGACGTTCGAATTATCCAAGTTCTACTGTAATAGATTTTTGATGGTCAATCAAATTAGAAATGCTATCGGAATTTTTTTGCCCGAGCCTCTATATATAAATCTCAATACCGTAGAACCTCCCTGTAAAGGACAATACCTAATCACAGAGTCAAAGTGTTCTTTAGAGAGAAGTGTCCTCTAACTGGAGAGCTGAAAAATAGTAAAAATGGTAATTTTGCAAATGAAAGCTGTCCTTTGTAGAGAGGTGTCCTCTAGCGTGAGTGTTCTCTCATGGAGTATGTTCTACTGTATATGATTTTAGAGACCAATTTGAACACAAGCACTGTGTTTGTCTATTACACAAGATGGCAAGAGGACTGATTCTCCTACCTCTTTTCATCCCCAGCTGGAAGGGCTGTTGCTCAGGCCAGTCTTCCTGTTCCTTGGCATATTTCTCCAGGTACTGCAGGAGCTTCCTGCGGTTCAGAGGTCCTGTGGGGGCCTTCTTGGTCTGGTCCTTACACCGTTGGTTGGGGGGAATATGTGGGTCCTACCTCAGACACACACACACACTCCCTGTATCATTTATATCACTCCGTCCAGGTCGGGCTGGCCCAGGCCATCGAGAACCCCGTCATTGCCTGGAGGAGGACACTATCGCGGTGGGGACCTGGCTGATATTTTCCATGTAAATATTTTAAACTGTAACCTCTACTGTTGACTGGATGTCAATAAACTGTGTTTAATTGTCAATTGTCACTCCCTGTATCATTCCTTCCTTCACATAGCTAGTTCTCTACACCTGTTTACAATCTTACTTTTTGATGTATATAGTTGTTTATTTGTTTTGAATATTTTTCATTTATAAATTAATCTCATAATTTAGTCTTTGACTATAAAAATATTGGACCGGTGATGAAAACAAAAACTAAAAATTATGAGCACAAGGTAATAAGACCAAATCCAAATAAATAAATAGTGTGCGACGTTTTGGTAACAGCGTTGTTACCATCTTCAGACAAAAGTACTGAATGAGAAATTTTACCACAGCATTAAGCACTTTTGTCTGAAGATGATAAAAACACTGTTACCGAAATGTCACACACTATTTATTTATTTGGATTTGATCTTATTACCTTGTGTTTATAATCTATAATCCAAATTGTGCCTTATCAATTAAAAATTATGAGGTTAATTTATAAATGGAAAATATGCAAAACAAATAAACAACTATATACATCACTTTTCTCCAGCAATACACTTCAAATAGATTCTGGGTCACTTAAGAAATGCTTGAATAAAACACAAGACTCATGATGTTATGATGGGAGTTGGTGGAAGGTGGTCTAAACCATTAATTTTTGACCGCTATGACCTGGGATCGAATCCCACATTGGGCACTTTTTTCTTTAAAAAAAAAAATGCTCCAATGGCCTCCAATTCTTGCAAAATTCCAACTCCACCAGCGAGTGCAAGTAACTAAATGGTGCTCTGGCATATTTGTAAGTGTAAAAGTCGAACTGTTTTTCACATGTGTAGACATGTGATGCACTTACAGTAAAAGCAGTCGCCAACTTCTACCCACCATGATTATCATGTACTAGAGATAATAATAAAAAATGATATTGTGAAAAATTTGAAAGATTGTGAAAGAACCTATATATGAGAACCTTAAATTGACAATTTCTTTTTTTAAATTTTATTCAGATGAGAACAAAATTGTTGAAACAGTGAAATTTAAAAACTTTTTTTTTTTGTGCTTTTACCTAGTACACGTGATAATCATGGTGGGTAGAAGTTGGTGATTGCTTTTACTGTAAGTGCACCACATATCTACACATGTGAAAAGCAGTTCGACTTTGCACTTACAAATGTGCCAGAGCCCCATTTAAAAAATAAATAAATAAAAACTCTTGTCTGGGCAAAAAAAGTTCATTTTCTGAAGAAGTGTTTGATGTTGAGATTTAACATCCTGCATGTGTGATGTCAATTTTGATAAAAGTTTCTGGAACCTCTGAGAAACAAAAGGTAATAATAACACCAAAACCAAATAAATAGTGTGTGAAGTTTGGGTAACGACGCTGTTACCGAAATGTCATACATTATTTATTTATTTGGATTTGGTCTTATTACCTTGTTGTTTCTAATCTATAATCCAAATTGTGTCTCATCATGGAACCTCAAGAAGTTACAGGCTTGGTTTTGAACACAATTTCGCCAATTAGAGAACTATCTTCCCTTGTGAAACAATAGCAAAAAAAGTGAAATTATACTGGGATAAGATGGATAAATTAAGAAAAAGGCATCTTCTTATCATGGAATTGAAAGTTGCTGCTGGCTTGCTCCATCTGTCAGAATAAATATTGTAGCAAAGTAATAAGACACAATTTGGATTATAGATTATAAACACAAGGTAATAAGACCTAATCTAAATAAATAAATAGTGTGTGATGTTTCAGTAACAACGTTGTTACCATATTCAAACAAAAGTGCTGAATGAGAAAAAATATCACAGCATGTTTTAAATAGTTACAAACAAGATAGCAGATAAGAAGAAGACTTTAAAACATGCTGTGGTAAAATTTCTCATTCAGCACTTTTGTTTGAAGATGGTAACAATGCTCTTTTAACAAAACATCGCATACTATTTATTTATTTATTTGAATTTGGTCTTATTACATTGTGATTGAAGCAAAGTGTCTATAATTTTATAAAGAGTATCCTTTCGGGGCTAGAAGACCATGCCTGAAATTGCCAATTAGCCCAGAAGGACAGAGTATCATTTTTTAAAGTTTATATTTTGCTACTATGGAAACTTTCATCATTGTTTATCTTTTCTTTATTATTCATAATTTGTTCTTGCTTTAAATAAATTGCTATGTTACCCTGAAGTTTGTCTTTCCTTATTTTCCACATGGCAATATGAACTTTTCTGTTGATTTTTAATTATTCCAGAATTGGTCAAATACTGATTAGAGTATCTTAGAATGAATATTTGGCCCATTCTGGAGTAACAGAATAGTTGATGATAAAGCACAATTTGGATTATAGATTATAATACAAGAAAATAAGACAACATTGTCACCATCATCAGACTGTCTACACCCCATTCCATATGATCTATATAGCTTGTGAAGCATGAATTGATGGAATTTGTGTAATCTTTGCACAAGGGGATAAGAAAGTGTGCCTGGATCATGGTGCAATGATCAACGAAAGCAACAAAACCCATTCTATGAGAACTATATAGCTTGTGGAGCAGACAGTCTGATGATGGTGACAATGCTGTTGCCGAAAGGTCACACACTATTAAATTATTTGGATTAGGTCTTAATTTCTTGTAGTAGAATAGTTGATATTTATTCCGTTGGTACAAGCAAGCTATCAGTAACTTTCAGTTGCAGGATAAAGAGATGACTTCATTTCTTCCCGTGATTAGGGAGATAGAGAGTCAAGGAGAGAGGGAGAGCTCCACCTTCCCTCTCTCTCCAGCAGAGAAGTGGTTCTATTCCATTAGGTGGTAGCTGCCAACAGCCGGGGGATGGACAGAAATAGCCCCAGCTGCCACCACTCAATGAGGACAGCTAGCACTGAGGGAGTATGTCATATACCACCTGTGTGGTCTGAAACTTCTGCTGTAGGACTTCTTCTCACCAAAGTGTGCCATGATCAATGAAGGCTACACCCCTAAACCCCATTCTATCTATATAGCTTGAGGAGCATGGACTCATGGAATTTGTGTAATCTTTGTACAAGGGGATAAGAAACAACAGGATTTCTTCTCACCAAAGTGTGCCATGATCAATGAAAGCTACACCCCTAAACCCCATTCCATCTTATCTATATAGCTTGAGTAGCATGGACTCGTGGAATTTGTGTAATCTTTGTACAAGGGGATAAGAAACAACAGGATTTCTTCTCACCAAAGTGTGCCATGATCAATGAAGGCTACACCCCTAAACCCCATTCCATCTGATCTATATAGCTTGAGGAGCATGGACTCATGGAATTTGTGTAATCTTTGTACAAGGGGATAAGAAACAACAGGATTTCTTCTCACCAAAGTGTGCCATGATTAATGAAAGCTACACCCCTAAACCCCATTCCATCTGATCTATATAGCTTGTGGAGCAATGGACTCATGGAATTTGTGTAATCTTTGTACAAGGGGATAAGAAACAACAAAAACAAGACTTCATCTCACCAAAGTGTGCCATGATCAACGAAAGCTACATTCCTACACCCCATTCCATATGATCTATATAGCTTATGGAGCAATGGATTCATGGAATTTGTGCAATCTTTGTACAAGGGGATAAGAAACAACAGGATTTCTTCTCACCAAAGTGTGCCATGATCAATGAAGGCTACACCCCTACACCCCATTCCATATGATCTATATAGCTTATGGAGCAATGGATTCATGGAATTTGTGCAATCTTTGTACAAGGGGATAAGAAACAACAGGATTTCTTCTCACCAAAGTGTGCCATGATCAATGAAGGCTACACCCCTAAACCCCATTCCATCTGATCTATATAGCTTGAGGAGCATGGACTCATTAAATTTGTGTAATCTTTGTACAAGGGGATAAGAAACAATAGGATTTCTTCTCACCAAAGTGTGCCATGATCAATGAAGGCTACACCCCTAAACCCCATTCCATCTGATCTATATAGCTTGTGGAGCAATGGATTCATTAAATTTGTGTAATCTTTGTACAAGGGGATAGGAAACAACAGGACTTCATCTCATCAAAGTGTTCCATGATCAATGAAAGCTACACCCCTAAACCCCATTCCATCTGATCTAAATAGCTTGTGGAGCAATGGATTCATGGAATTTGTGTAATCTTTGTACAAGGGGATAAGAAACAAGATTTTAAGATTGGAGACTGTATAAATCAACCAGAACT
This sequence comes from Cordylochernes scorpioides, assembly GCA_030710605.1. Taxonomy (NCBI): domain Eukaryota; kingdom Metazoa; phylum Arthropoda; class Arachnida; order Pseudoscorpiones; family Chernetidae; genus Cordylochernes; species Cordylochernes scorpioides. The sequence goes on from CP092863.1 coordinate 63,957,232, forward strand.
GTATTCTTGTAGATAGAAGTTGTCTGGCAAGCATTGATTGTTCTTGAAGTAAGACACACTTCAGCCAGTACTACTGATCCTACTATTGCTGTTGGGATTGTCTGAATTGTAATAGGAGCTGGTGTAGAGAGGGCCAAGAGCTCTCAGGGAGTGCTATGAATGTATATACAGTAGAACCTCCATGAGAGGACACTCATGCTATAGGACACCTCTCTACAATGAACAGTTCTCATTTGTAGAATCACCATTTTTACTATTTAACAACTCTCTGGTAAGAGGACACCTCTCCCTAAAGGACACTTTGACTCTACAACTAGGTGTCCTTTACAGGGAGGTGTATATACTAAGTGCATTGTAAGTAATAGCACTAATTCTCTCACTTCTATGATTAAAACTAAGTGTCATTTATTTCCAGAACAGTACTATAGTCTTCCCACTAACACAAGGTAATAAGACCAAATCCAAATAAATAAATAGTGTGTAATGTTAAGGTAACAGCATTGTTACTATCTTCAGACAAAAGTGCTGAATCATTTACCGAAACTGTTATCGAAATGTCACACACTATTTATTTATTTGGATGTGGTCTTATTACCTTGTATTTATATTCTATATTTCAAATTGTACTGTATCTTCCAATTAGTTTTATAGAGATCATTGTGTGTTGTTTCTTATCCCCTTGTGTAAAGATTACACAAATTCCATGAGTTCATGCTTCTCGAGCTGTTTTATGATAAGCAGTGGCCTCTCCCAAAGGTCCTGTTTAGTACATCTAATGCAAGCCAAAATGTGTTCTGGAGCTGCAGGTGCCAAGCTACATCTTGGGCGATCATTGTGTTGTGTATGTGTGCAGGGATGTGGGCAGACTTGCTGTATCTCCCAGATTGGTTCTGTTGGAGTGAGGGAGTTAAATTTGGAAACTTGGGGAGGAACTAATTGGAGGACAACAACAAAGAAGCCACATAACTGTGTGGGAATGGGCATGACGCCATAGAGAAAAAACAACTGTACTTCCTTGTGTCATTGATGATGCCAGAGAAAGTTTCCAAAGCCCAGTATATGTTGTCCTTTACTTAATCTGTTTAGAATTGGCATTACATACGTGATAAAGCACAATTCGAATTATAGATTATAAACACAAGGTAATAAGACCAAATTCAAATAAATAAATAAATAGTGTGTGGCGTTTCAGTAACAGTGTTGTTACCATCTTCAGACAAAACTATATTCAGTGCTTTTGTCTGTTCAGTACCTTTGTCTGAAGATGGTAACAATGCTGTTACCGAAACGTCACACACTATTATATTTATTTGGATTTGGTCTTATTATCTTGTGTTTATGTTGTCCTTGACTTTAACTGTTTGAAATTGGCATTACATACGTGATAAATCACAATTTGGATTATAGATACAAGAAAATAAGACCTAATCTTTAAAGAATAACTTCTTAGGTCCATTGAAGTCTATCAAAAATGATAAGGCACAATTTGGATTATATATTATAGCTACAAGAAAAATAAGACCTAAAAAGGAATTCATTATTGATGTTTTCATTTGTTATATATAGATGGTGTATTATTGCTTTGTATTAGTTTATGCCTAACTTGCCCTTATTGTTTGCGGAAGAGCATTGCTTGATACAGATATTTAAATGTAATTCTACTGTCCTAAAAGCTTATGTCCATAGCCATGTTCATAGTCCATGCCAATGTCCATAGTTTGTTTAAATACCATTTCTAAGATTCCACACTTCAGTGTAGCATATATAAGCAGAATTGTCCAATACAGTATTAGGTCTTTGAAGAAGCAGTCTGGTAGATTAAATTGGTGAAACCGCTGGGAGGGTTCACCACTACTGTACCAAGCCATCCCAATATAATTTCATCACAGTAAGGACAGTAGAAGTTTGATTGATATGTGAAAGAAACATTCATGTCTTAATGTTTTCATTTCCTATATAAAACTTTCTTTGCAGCGAGTCTCATGAAAAAATATGATAAAAAGGTCATTAGGTAAAACTGACATGGTTAAAATGATATTTTTTTTAAAATAGCACAAAGCAAATACAGTTAAACCTGTCTATAGCGCCTCCCTCTCTATAGCGCCCGATTTTAAATACGTAGTACGATGCAATTTACATTAAAAGTGACCTGTCTATAGCAACCCCTCTCTATAGCACCCTATTTTGGTGAGTCCCAAGAGGGGGCGCTATAGACAGGTTTAACTGTTTTTTTTTTTTTCAAATAGCACAAAGCAAATACAGTTAAACCTGTCTATAGCGCCCCGTCTAAATAGCACCTTCCTCTCTATAGCGCCCGATTTTAAATACTTAGTAGGATGCGATTTATATTAAAAGTGACCTGTCTAAAGCACCTCTTCTCTATAGCACCCTATTTTAGGTGAGTCCCAAGAGGGGGCGCTATAATCAGGTTTAACTGACTTTTTTTTTTTTCAAATAGCACAAAGCAAATACAGTTAAACCTGTCTATAGCACCACCTCTCTATAGCACCCTATTTTAGTGAGTCCCAAGAGAAGGCGCTATACACAGGTTTAACTGTATTTTCCAAATATCACAAAGCAATATTATGTTAGCTTGTGTAGAGACAATAGATGGGTACTTACATCTGGGTCGACTTCACTCTCAAGGATTTCAAGCTCTTCTGGGGTGAGCTTGTCGAGGAGTTCGTCAAGTGTGAGCTCATCGAGGGTCTTTCCGAAGTACTTGGCAGTTTTGGTGGTGGTGTACTAGAGACACAGGCATCCATTACAAACAAGGAATCAGAGATAGGCAGGATGTTTTGAACCTTTTAGAAAAAACTGCTTAGTATTCCTTCAAAAATGTTTTTTTTTCTAATCCATCAATTGATTGCTTAAACCACGCAGACCATGCTTTCCTAGTATATTGATGACTTGATGAAGGATAAAAAATGTAAGATCATGCACTATTTGTGGAATTTGTAAATCACAAATGTGTTGTATTGGTGGGTTGATACTGAAAGACACCATAACACTTGAGATTATGAAATATGGTATATACAGTAGAACCTCCCTTTAACAGACACCAGGTCAGTGGAAACCTCTCAACAAAGGACAGTTTTTCATCTATAAAATTACCTTTTTTACTATTTAGCAACTCTCCGGTAAGAGGACACATCTTCCTAAAGGACACTTTGGCTCTGTAATTAGATGTTGTCCATTACAGGTAGGTTCTATTGTATATGGTATTTTTTAATACTATAATCCCTTCGGTAAAATTATAAATAAAATACAATTCGCTAAAGGAAGAGTTTCTTTACACATTGCCATATTACAGTATCGCCATAATATATGTAAAGGAATCTATTCCCTCAGTGAATTACCTTTTATTTATAAATGGTATTGTTCCAACATGGCAGCCTAAATTTCAATGCTGACACTTTAACTTGGTTAGATTTCTTTTAAATTTGGGAACTGAATATTGTTTTGTTGTCATTGTTGTTGCGTATTTCTTTTACTTACTTCATTTAATGCAAGCAATAGTTACTCAGAAATTATTTGAATAAAGAAAACTAGCTTTTGAGGGCAAATAGTATCTTTATATTGTGGTGTTGCAAGCCGCAAATTTTGCTCTTCAACGAGCAAATCCAATAGCAAATATACAGCTAAATATAGCTAGATATAGTCTGATTCACGCCTGCGCATGCACACGCCAATAACATCTCTTTTCAACACAAGGTAATAAGATCAAATCAAAATAAATAATTAGTGTGTGGCGTTTGTTAACAACGTTGTTAGCATCTTTAGACAAAAGTACTGGCTGCACACTATTTATATACATTTATTTATTTAGATTTTGTCTTATTACCTTTTGTGAATCTATATTCCAATTTGTGCCTCAACATTTCTTTTCTTTTACTTTTGGATTTTTCAGCTTAAGAACAAAATTTGCTTAAGGGCTTGAAACAAACCTCAAAATAAAAATTTGTTTGCCCAAAACCTAGAATTCTCCTTACATTCTTATTTCATTTATAATACAAAAAGTATGTTTGCATATTTAAAAGAAAGAAAAAGACAGCATTCAAACTATTATATTTCAAAACTTTTTATGAATGACTGATTGTCCAAGTTGAAATGCTCAGTAGTAACTCAAACCACACTGGGCAATATTGAAGAAATCAAAGAAATAGAAGAATGATAAAGCACAATTTGGATTATAGATTATAATAAAAGAAAATAAGACCTAATAATTTATTAGTGTGTGACGTTTCGGCAACAACATTGTCACCATCATCAGACAAAAGAATAAATGAGAAAAAATATTACAGCAAGTTCTTAAATAGTACTGTTATCAAGTGTTTAAACAAGATAACAGATAAGGAAAATAGTTTTTTAATTCTAAGAAGAATATTTCAAGTTGACTTAAAAAACTATTTTCCTTATTTGTTATCTTGTTTAAACACTTGATAACAGTACTATTAATGAACTTGCAGTGATATTTATTCTCATTTATTCTTTTGTCTGATAATGGTGACAATGTTGCTGCCGAAACACACGTCACACACTAATAAATTATTAGGTCTTATTTTCTTGTATTAGAAAAAGAAGAAGAAAGACAAGTCAGGGAGAAGAGAGTCTTTATAATAAGAGGATGATGGTACAAGCTTTCAGGTAAGATGTCTTTCTACGGGTAAAAAAAACAAAACAACCTAGAATGGTATCAAAGCTTGGAAGATCATCCTCTTATAAAAGAATCTCTTCTCCCCAACTTGTGTTCTTCTTTAGTGAATAGGGACATTATCATTGTATTTATACAGTAGAACCTCCCTGTAATGAAAGATAGAAATATAATAACTGGTTGCCTTTGGGAATGTGTTGGAAATCAGATTTGTAAAAGTAGAGAATATGTTTAAAATATTTCATTCACTGCATGTTTATAAGTAACTTTTATAGTTTATATATTTTTTTGTAACAATTTGATTTACTGGTAATGTGTTTCTTTTCAATAATACAGTAGAACCATCCTGTAAAGGACAACACCTAATTGCAGAGCCAAAGTGTACTTTAGGGAGAGGTATCTTCTTACTGGAGAATTGATAAATAGTATAAATGGTAATTTTGAAAATGAAAACTGTCCTTTGTAGAGAGGTGTCCACTCATGGAGGTTCTACTCTATCAAAGAAATGTTTCAAATTTCTGAGGTCTCAGAGTTGATACTGGGAAGGAAAATACATTCAACTCTACCCAATAAGTGCTTATCCATGATGTATTAGATACATAGGGTAACATGACTACATCCAATTAAAAAATTTAATATGATGTTAGGATAACAATAATGTAAGTGAAACGTCACATATAATTTATTAATATTGGTATGGTTCTCTGTAACTTATGTTTCTAATCTATAATTCAAAATGGTGATTAATCATAGCTATGGATGAAAACCTTGTGTTTATTCAGAGATTTGATTTCTAATTGGTCTGTATGAATACAAGCTACATTTGGTAATATTGGATTTCCCATTGTTGCACCTTTCATTTAGAGATATAATGATAAGACACAATTTGATTTATAGATTATAAACATAAGGTAATAAGTCCAAATCCAAATAGTGTGTGATGTTGTGGTAATGGTATTGTTACCATCATCAGACAAAAGTAGTGAATGAGAAATAATATCACAGCATGTTCTTAAATAGTTACTTGGTAACAGTACTTGATTACACTTGATAATTAATACTAACTATTTAAAAACACATGTTGCAATACTATTTATCATTGAGTACTTTTGTCTGATGATGGTAACAACACTGTTACAGAAACATCACACACTATTTATTTATTTGGATTTGGTCTAATTACCTTTTGGGTATCATATATATATGGTCGGCCAAATATCACTGAAAAAGTTAAATAATTTTTGTTCCACTAGATGGTGCTCTGCCATCTAAAATTCTCATGTGAGCATGGTCAGGATATGCCTTTTCTTGTTTTGTTTTGATATATACATATATGTGAAAAAATGATAGAAAAAATAAAAAATAAAATAAAAAGGTCAGGTGTTGATATTAAAAATAAAAAAAAGGCATATCCTGACCACAAGCACATGTGCTTTTTATATGGCAGAACGCCATCTAGTGGAACAGAAATCAATTAAATGTTGATTTAGCATATCAAGAAATATCATTAATCAAGAAAATGGGTTGGCCAAATATCAGGGAACAGGCTAAATCAATGTTTAGTTGATTTCTGTTCCACTAAATGGCACTCTGCCATCTAAAAAGCACATGTGCTCCTGGTCATGATATGCCTTCTTTATTTTTAATACATACATATATATGAAAAAACGAAAGAAAAAAATAAAAGATAAAAAAGTCCGGTGTTGAAATCTAAAATAAAAATGGCATATCCTGACCAGGAGCACATGTGCTTTACAGAAGGCAGAGCGCCATCTGGTGGAACAGAAATCAACTAAACATTGATTTAGCCTGTTCCCTGATATTTGGCCAAACCAATTTCTTGATAAATCAAGTTTGGCCTTAAATACCCATTTCTTGGTTATTCAAGAAGCAACTGGCACCAAAAAATCTTTTTGGTCGCAGTACAGCCTACTCCACGCTGACGAGCTCCAAAAGCGCGAAACGCGTTCGTGGATGGCTTTTCTTGATTTATCAAGAAATTGGGTTGGCCAAATATCAAGGAACAGGCTAAATCAATGATAAGTTGATTTCTGTTCCACCAGATGGTGCTCTGCTTTCTATAAAGCACATGTGCTCCTGGTCAGGATATGCCATATACATATATTAAATCCAAAAGACAAAAAACCTCTCGCAATCAGAGGTTTTTTGTCTTTTGGATTTAATTTTATGCGCAAGTTCTTTGATCTTATATACATATATATATGTGGTACACATTGTGGCTAAAAGTTGTCATGTAACCTGGCTAAGGCTACCATCATGTTGAATGAGGAGGTCACTGTGAAGTTGTCGGTCCACTCAACATATATATATGTGGTACACATTGTGGCTAAAAGTTGTCATGTAACCTGGCTAAGGCTACCATCATGTTGAATGAGGAGGTCACTGTGAAGTTGTCGGTCCACTCAACATATATATATGTGGTACACATTGTGGCTAAAAGTTGTCATGTAACCTGGCTGAGGCTACCATCATGTTGAATGAGGAGGTCACTGTGAAGTTGTCGGTCCACTCAACATATATATATGTGGTACACATTGTGGCTAAAAGTTGTCATGTAACCTGGCTGAGGCTACCATCATGTTGAATGAGGAGGTCACTGTGAAGTTGTCGGTCCACTCAACATATATATATGTGGTACACATTGTGGCTAAAAGTTGTCATGTAACCTGGCTAAGGCTACCATCATGTTGAATGAGGAGGTCACTGTGAAGTTGTCGGTCCACTCAACATATATATATGTGGTACACATTGTGGCTAAAAGTTGTCATGTAACCTGGCTGAGGCTACCATCAGCTAGATGGAAGAGGTTCAAAACATCCAACAATAGTGTTGATTAGTAGCACAGCACAAACTAAACTTGGCTCCTAACTAGATGGTTATAATAATTAGTTAACACCAAATGGGTTACAGAGAAGCAGCCCATAAGTGAATTATAGTATTGATCTACTATACAATTCTAACTACAGTACCTATATTAATGGCAGCACATTGCTACTAAGAGAAAGTTAGTCTATTTTTGCAAGTTTATACATGTGTGTTGGCTTTCTGAAAGGTTTTTAAAATCAATGCAGAGTTTTCTTATTCATAGAAAAATGTTTAAAAAGTTGAATCACAAGAGAGATGGGTTGTGTTGTTGGTGACAACCTCATACTGAAAACAACACCAGCATCAACAAGAAGGTAGAAAAAATCAAGATTTACAATAATAGGGATGCACTAGCTACTGTAATTTCTTCTTCTTTCTTACTCAACAATCATATTAAGTTTTAAAGCCTGTAGAACTTGTTGATGGTGTCTGCTGGGGATGTGTCTTCTTTCTTATCTCCACTCAATCATATCAGGGTATCAAGCTTGTAGAGCTTGTTGATGGTGTCTTCTGGGGATGAGTCCTCTTTCTTATCTCTGCTCAATCATATCAGGGTATCAAGCCTGTAGAGCTTGTTGATGGTATTTGCCGGGGATGAGTAGAGCTCATCAAAGTAGAGTTGACAACCATCATGACTGGGTGAAGTAGAATACATCTGCTTTTGTCATTAAGACTGAGAGCACTACTCAGTAGCAGGTCGAATTAGCTCCAATATGAAATGGCCGCCTCTGACATGAGGAACAGATGTTATGTACAGCCGCTCCTAACATGAATTACAGAAACTGCTCATCCTGTATCCCTGAATGGCCTTTACAGGGTACTATCAGCCAAGCCAGCTGTGCTCAGTTTTTTAGTGTGCTTTTTACTGCTCCTCCTCCTTTTTCATCCGGGCTTGGGACTGGCAAAGGTAGATATACCTTCTGTATACCATGTACACCTTTTAATATACCACCTTTATTGGTTTATAGTTAGCGACTGCTTTTACTGTAAGTACACTACATGTCTACACATGGGAAAAGCAGTTTGACTTTGCACTTACAAAGGTGCTAGAGCTCCGATTGGTTACTTGCATGCGCTGGTGGGGTTGAAATTTTGCAAGAATCAGGGGCCATTGGAGCATTTTATTTTAAGTCAGAAAAAAATTGCCTATTGTGGGGATTGAACCCGGGTCGTAGTGGTCGAAAACCAACAGTTTATACTATCCTTCCACCGACCCCCACTTTGGTCCTAGTTGCCGACAGTGAAACTTCAATATAATAGCTTCTAAGTTCTAAATATTGTTGTGTATCAACAAGTAGTCGACCGATTGTACACATGGCCAATAAAAATTATTTTAATTTTTGTTTATTTATTTATTTATTTTTTATTAATTAGGTTATATATATATATATATATATATATATATATCAGAGAGAAATGGTACCACAGAAATGAAAGGTATAAATTGTATTTGACCATTGACCATTGTTTCGCAGCAATGTGTTAAATACAACAAGGTATCAAATAAGCTTCATCCTGTTCAGACATAACCGGATATTGCATAATGCCTAGCCACAGCTCCAACCTCTCCTACAACCGGCCCAGCGAGACCCAGACCTTCCTGGACTGGACCACGAGCCCAACACTTCAACAAATAAACCAACTGAGTATTACATCCTGGCCTATGTCTTACCACATAGTGGAGATGCTGGATATCCATAATTCCAATCATAATTCCAAAGTCACACTTATTTATAGATATCTGAGGCTCTTCTTTGGACACGACAACAACAACAACACTTATTTATGCTGGGTTTATAACACGCCTTTAACATGATAAAAAATATTGGTCCAAAATGATGGTATTATAATGCAAGGTTTTGACTATACATTCCCAATATTATAAACAGGATGTGATATAAGGTACAATTTGGATTATAGATTTGAAATAAAAAGTGTAAAAAGGGTCTTCATGATAGACTTTGCTGCCATTGGTTGAGAAATAAATGATATAAGACCAAATCTCCAAATAGTTCACGACGTTTCTGTAACTGCGTTGTTACCATCATCAAAGACAAAGATTGTCTGATGATGGTAACAAGGCTGTTACCAAAATGTCCCACACTATTTATTTATTTGGTCTTATTATCTTGTAGTTCTAATCTATAATCCAAATTGTATCTAATCATTTATGCTACATAATGGAATAAATGAGCAAGACTTTATAAAATTTCATCTCTTTATTCCAGTGTATAGATAAAAGTAGGAATTAATTTAAAACCCTAAACTAACTTCAGTCTCCATCTCAAAAAGTCAGATATTGTTAAAATGTAAGATATATATGTTATAATTAATATTGTTTTGAGATAGAAATTAATTGCTGGTTCTTTTGAGTACATGAGTACTTAATGGTATCGTTTGCAGTCGTGTCATTTTGAAAGAAAATCAGAAAAATAACTATTTACTATCAAGTAGTTTTTATTTTAAATTACTTGAAGAAAATTACAATAAGACATTTTTCACAGTTATATAGAATTTAGAATTCTATATTAGTGAATTTCAAAAATAGGTTAGATAACTACATATTTAAAACAAGTATTAAAAGTCGGCATATTCTAAAACTATGGTCAAAAAACAAGTAGAACTATCAATGAATGAAAATAAAATATATTTTTTAAATTATAGAATATTTTTATATTTAGATTATATAATATATATATAAATATGTTATATTAAAATATTATTTTATTTAAAATTATATTTCATAGATACAAATACTGTTAAATCGACCGCCAGAGGTCACGCTTCCCCTATAAAAACACATTGTTGTTGTTTCCTGATGGCCGGCTCAAACCTTTTGTACAAATTTCCATTATTTTATTCTTACGCCTTAAGCCAGGCAGTGCTTTTATCAAACTATGTTTTTTTTTATATATTCCTTAGTTAAATTAAATAGTTCAATTAAATTACTGATCAAAACTATTTTTATTATTTTACTTTCAAGATTTAACCACGACATTACCATAGCATAATCCACAAGATGATCAAAAATCAGCAGAAAATCTTATTTTTTCTATTTATAATATATATACCGTAGAACCTCCCTGTAAAGGACAACACCTAATTGCAGAGATAAAGTGTCCTTTAGGGAGGGGTATGTCCTCTTA
>CP092863.1:63968017-64027798 GCA_030710605.1 Cordylochernes scorpioides
CCGGAGATTTACTAAATAGTAAAAATGGTAATATTGCAAATGAAAACTGTCCTTTGTAGAGAGGTGTCCTCTAGCATGAGTGCCCTCTCATGGAGTATGTTCTACTGTATATCTATATCTATTTTATCAAAAAAATTTACCATCACAGTAAAGTCTGTAGAGGTAAGATTTGATATGTGAAAAGAAACACAAAAAATGATTATTACAAATTTTAACAATAGTTGCCAAAAAAATGAATTTTAGAATAATATAAATATTTTACAATCTCTTTGTTTGCACTGATGCATTTAGAATTTTAAAAAGCTAATTAGAAAAATATGATATTTTTTAAATAACGTTTATAGAACATTTTGTTCAGATATAGATGATACCCATGAAATTTTCAGCTTACCAGGTGTTTCAACCCTGGAACTCCGCCTTGGCCGGTCCCTAGCCCGGATGAAAAAGGAAGAGGGGGAGCAGTAACAAGCTCACTAAAAAACCTGGGCTCAGCTGGCCCGGCTGATAGTACCCTGTAAGGGCTCCTAATCCAGGGATACAGGATATGCAGCGTTTGTACTCCATGTTAGGAGCGGCTGCACATGGCGTCTGTTCCTCATGTCAGAGGCGGCCATTTCTTTGGAGCTAAGTCGGCCTGCAACTGAGTAGTGTTTCCAGTCTTAATGACAAAGGCAGACGCATTATACTTCACCCAGTCATGATCGTTTCAAGCTTTACAAGCTTGATACCCTAATATGATTGAGTGGAGATAAGAAAGAAGAAGAAAGACCCTGGAACAACTACATTTCTTTATTTATTTTTAAAAAATAGACACTTCAGCCAGTTAAAGGGTCATTTTTTCAACGCTTCAACAAAAATCTTTGTCAGGAGAATTAAAAATAAATCATTTGGCAAGGGTGTTTTAAAAATTGTTTAAAAAAGAGAACAATTTTTAACGCCCTTGCCAAATGCTTTATTTTTATTTCTCCTGACGAAGACAAAAGATTTTTGTTGAAATGTTTCAATTAAAATGACATTTTAACTGGCCGGAGTGTCCATTTTTTTAAAAGAAATATGAATGTCGGCCAGGCAACCTCTTATTTTCAGGATACAGTTCCTTAATCTATAAAAATGATAAGGCACAATTTGGATTATAGATTAAAAATACAAGGTAATAAGATCAAATCCAAATAAGTTAATAGTGTGATGTTTCAGTAACGGTGTTTTTACCATCATCAGACATCAACTAAAGAAAATGTACTATGATAAGGCACAATTTGGATTATAAATTAGAACTAAACCAAATATAAATAAATAAATAGTGTGTGGCATTTCGGTAACAACGCTGTTACTGAAACGTCACACACTATTTATTTATTTATATTTGTTCTTTTTACACCTTGTGTTTTTAATCTATCAAAACATAAGACGCCCTCTCCCATCAAAATAAACATCAAACCTAGATGTCCTATACTATTATAGAACAATTGTCTCCCGTCAAAATTTCCATCTTCAGTTCCTTGCTGATGGTTAGACAGATCTAGAGCATGTCTTATTACCTTGTGTTTTTAATCTATAAAAACATAAGATGCCCTCTCCCATCAAAATAAACATCAAACCTAGATGTCCTATACTATTATAGAACAATTGTCTCCCGTCAAAATTTCCATCTTCAGTTCCTTGCTGATGGTTAGACAGATCTAGAGCATGTCTTATTACCTTGTGTTTTTAATCTATAAAAACATAAGATGCCCTCTCCCATCAAAATAAACATCAAACCTAGATGCTCTATATTTTTATATAATTTTATACAATTGTCTCCCATCAAAAATTCCATCTTCAGTTCCTTGCTGATGGTTGGATAGATCTAGAGCAAGTCTTATTACCTTGTGTTTATAATCTATAAAAACATAAGATACCTCTCCCATCAAAATAAACATCAAACCTAGATGCTCTATATTTTTATAGATCAAATGAATGGTTGCAAGGTTTTCCCACTATGTACTAAGTGTCAACCTACAACCCAAAACACATTATTGACTGTATTGACTCATCCATTGATGAGCTCTACTCTTCCCCGGCAGACACCATCAGCAAGCTTTACAACCTTGATACCCTAATATGATTGAATGGAGATAAGAAAGAAGAAAGAAGAAGAAGAAGATAGATCAATTGTGTCCCATATCAAAATTTCCATCTCCAGTTCCTTGCTGATGGCTAGACAGATCTAGAGCAGTAGATGTGGACAAAAGGAAGATGGAAGATGGGGACACCATCAAATGCCAGACAAACAAAAGGTTTAAATATAACTCTGTCTCCCTCAACAGATGATTGGGCCAACATTGCCGCCTCATCCAGCTATAAATTGCTGCTAATGATTGCGACTGTATAGAGAAATAAGTTTTATTTCCCCTGTGGAATATCACAGACATTTGTGGGGAATAGATCTTTGATAACTGAGAGGGGGACCTAATTCCTCTTGAAGGTTACATGTGGCTATTTGGAAAAAAAGGGGAGATAAGGGGATCAGTATTTCCCTAACTCGAAAGTTTTTCTTAAGAATGGAAATGGTTACTTTTTGACCAAATCCACATCTCAACCAATCAGAATGGCCTAGGCTAATGTTACATCTAGAACAGGAGGAAAAATTTGATCTATAAAAGCATAGGGTGTCTCTCCCTTCAAAACTGGGGTCTTGTTTTGATGTTTTTTTTTTAACAGAAGAGGCGCCCTATGCTTTTATAAAGGTTTGGTAAGATTAGGTTAGAAAATTATAATCTCTTGCGTTTTAATATTCGTTCAAAAAATTGTTCACAGGGATAAATTTCTTTTAAATAATTTAATTACAGTAGAAGCTCCCTGAAAAAAGACACCTAATTGCAGAGCCAAAGTGTCCTTTAAGAGGTGTCTTCTAACCAGAGAGTTGTTATATAATAAAAATGGGTCATTTTGGCAATCAAAACTGTCCTTTATAGAGAGGTGTCCTCTAGAGGGAGTGTCCTCTCATGGAGGTTCTACTGTACTAGCAATGCATAGCTTTATTAAAAGATAACAAAATCAGTGAATTTTTGGGCAAATAAATGGCTCTTTCACTGGTTTTTGAATCTACAAAGAAGCCAATCAAAGAGATATTTGATTGAATGCTCATTCTTAGTACTAGTTGCTAAGGTACAATTTGGATTATAATTAGAAACATAAGAAAGGAAAAAAGACCTAATCCAAATAATTTATTAGTGTGTAATCACATCAAAATGTAAAAAATAGGTCTTATTTCCTTTAACACACTAATAAATTATTTGGATTAGGGGTTTTATTTCCTTTATACACACTAATAAATTATTTGGATTAGGTCTTATTTCCTTTATTATAATCTATAATCCAAATTGTGCTTTATCATTAGAAACATAAGGTAATACAAGGGTTGTCCCATAAGTCTGTGGCCTGACCATGAGAACGAAATATTAGAAACTAATAAATTTTACCATATATACCTTAAAGCCTTGTATGAAGATATGTAAATTTTTAAGTTTCTACAACCAACCGTTTTTTTGTTATAGGTTCTGAAAGAGGACAAAAAAACAGGAATCATCTAAAATGGAGACAAACGAGATTCGTGCTGTAATATATTTGTGAGAAAGGAATGCCGCCGAAGGAAATCTATGAGGAAATGGTGGATACATTAAGGGAAGATGCTCCTTCCTATAGTTCAGTAAAAAAATGGGTAGCTGCGTTTAAATTAGGGAGGATCAGTACCGAAGACGAACATCGACCAGGAAGGCCTGTTGAGTCAATTACTCAAGAAAACATCGACAAGATACATGATTTGGTTATGTTGGACAGAAGAATGACAGTTCGTCAGATAGAAGACACCTTGGGTATTCCAAAAACAACAGTGGATCGGATCATGAGAGAACACTTGGGCCTCAGGAAGCTTTCTGCCCGTTGGGTTCCCAAACTTTTGACACCCGATCAAAAGGCTGTAAGGAAAAAGTTATCTTCGGACAATCTTGCGTTATTTGAAGCCAATCCAGAGGAATCTGTTAATAGATATGTTACCATGGATGAGACTTGGGCCCATCACTTTACACCAGAGTCCAAGCAACAATCCATGCAATGGAGACACTCCGGTTCCCCTCCCCCCAAGAAAGCCAAGACAGTTCCATCAGCAGGGAAGGTTATGGTGTCTGTCTTTTGGGATTCCGAGGGTGTACTTCTTCTAGACTTTCTGAATAAGGGTCAAACCATCACTGGCAATTATTATGTAAATCTTGTGAAGCAACTACGAGAAGCTATTAAAGAAAAGAGAAGAGGAAAGTTGTCCAGGAAGATTGTTTATCATCAAGACAATGCTCCGAGTCATCGGTCGCTGCAAGCCATGGCTGCTATTTATGATTCTGTTCAAAGGCTGGTTAAACCGTTTGGTTTACGACCACTATGACCCGGGTTCGATCCCCGCATTGGACACTTTTTTCTGTTTAAAAAAAAAAAAATGCTCCAATGGCCCCCGATTCTTGCAAAAGTCCAACCCCACCAGCGAGTGCAAGTAACCAAACGGGGCTCTGGCACATTTGTAAGTGCAAAGTCGAACTGCTTTCACATGTGTAGACATGTGGTGCGCTTACAGTAAAAAGCAGTCGCTAACTACCCACCATCATGGCCTGTACCACGTGTACTAGGGATAAGCAAAAAAAAAAAACCACATGCACCCTATTCACCAGATATAGCTCCGTCTGACTTCCACCTATTTCCTCATTTGAAAAAATCACTTTCTGGCATTTATTTTAGGTCAGATGAAGAGGTCATTGATGCTGTAACCTCATTGAAACATCGTTCTTTTTGGAGGGCATAAAAGCATTGGAACATCGCTGGAAAAAGTGTAAAGACCTTAAAGGGGATTATGTTGAGAGAAAAATAAATCATAATATTTTTATTTATATGTCGGGCCACCGACTTATGGGACACCCCTCGTAAGTCTAATTTAAATAAATAGTGTGTGATATTTTGGTAACAACACTGTTACATAAACATCACTATTTATGTGGATTTAATGTTATTACCTTGTGTTTCTTTCAATATAGAAATTTATTTTTTCATCAGTGGGACAGCGATGTTTGTTTTTATCAAACTCTGGCCTCCAAGATTGTGACATTATCATCACATCTTCTGTCAAATCCAGAATCTACTGGTTATTCACAATTCAGGAAATCTGAGACATCCATGAGAACCCCCTGATTGCTTGGAGGAGAACTCTTCATTGTCAGGAGCTTCTTTGAATATAGATAATTATATATCCCAAGCTCTTACGCACTCCCAGTTTGGTGCAAATATTTTACAACCACAGACAAAAATAGGATAAACGCATTCATGAGAATCTGCCTTCGGACAAGTATAGGAGCTCCATTTAACCTATCAAACAAGATACTGAAGGAGGACTTAAACCAACCCGATCTAGAAGATATGTACCAAACTTCTGTTAAGAAATTATACCTTCAACTACAAAATTCAAATAATCCAAACATACAAGATATTCTACAAAATAAAGGAGATATCAATCCCCAATTCTGACGACCTGACCCTGACACTTATTTTGGAGCTCATCACCCAACCACTGCCCTCTCCCAAGGTCTAGGGGGGGCCACCTCTACTCCCCCAGCAAGCCAAATGTAAATAGCCAGGACAAGGTAACTCGAATGTAACACCTGTAAATAGGGACAGAATAAATAAAAATAAGGTAACAACGCTGTTACCGAAAGGTCACACACTATTGAATTATTTGGATTAGGTCTTATTTTCTTGTAGCTATAATCTATAATCCAAATTGTGCCTTATCATAATTTCAAATAATTGAGACTTGGGACCAAAGAATTAAAACCATGTTGCTGTAATAAAGGAAACATTTATAATGAGCTGTTAAACACAAGGTAATAAGACCAAATCCAAATAAATAAATAGTGTGTGATGTTTCAGTAACAGCATTGTTACCATATCAGACAAAACTAACTTTTGTCTGAAGATGGTAACAATGTTGTTACCGAAACGTCACGCACTATTTATTTATTTGGATTTGGTCTTATTACCTTGTGTTTATAATCTATAATCCAAATTGTGCCTTATCATAATGAGCTGTTGTTGTCGTCGTGCCCAATGAAGAGCCTCAGATATCTCCATACATCTCTATCATAGTAGTCACAATGTCCTCTATCTTGGGTGTGTAAAGGTACCTGTGTTGTTGTTGTTGTGTCCAATGAAGAGCCTCAGATATCTCCATACATCTCTATTACAGCATTTGAAATGTCCTCTATCTTGGGTGTGTAAAGTTGTTGTATAGAGGTACCTGTGTTGTTGTCGTGCCCAATGAAGAGCCTCAGATGTCTCCATACATCTCTATCATAGTAGTCACAATGTCCTCTATCTTGGGTGTGTAAAGTTGTTGTATAGAGGTACCTGTGTTGTTGTTGTAGTGTCCAATGAAGAGCCTCAGATGTCTCCATACATCTCTATTACAGCATTTGAAATGTCCTCTATCTTGGGTGTGTAAAGTTGTTGTATAGAGGTACCTGTGTTGTTGTTGTGCCCAATGAAGAGCCTCAGATATCTCCATACATCTCTATCATAGTAATCACAATGTCCTCTATCTTGGGTGTGTAAAGTTGTTGTATAGAGGTACCTGTGTTGTTGTTGTAGTGTCCAATGAAGAGCCTCAGATGTCTCCATACATCTCTATTACAGCATTTGAAATGTCCTCTATCTTGGGTGTGTAAAGTTGTTGTATAGAGGTACCTGTGTTGTGTTGTTGTTGTGTCCAATGAAGAGCCTCAGATGTCTCCATACATCTCTATTACAGCATTTGAAATGTCCTCTATCTTGGGTGTGTAAAGTTGTTGTATAGAGGTACCTGTGTTGTTGTTGTGTCCAATGAAGAGCCTCAGATGTCTCCATACATCTCTATTACAGCAGTTGAAATGTCCTCTATCTTGGGTGTGTAAAGTTGTTGTATAGAGGTACCTGTGTTGTTGTTGTGTCCAATGAATAGCCTCAGATGTCTCCATACATCTCTATTACAGCATTTGAAATGTCCTCTATCTTGGGTGTGTAAAGTTGTTGTATAGAGGTACCTGTGTTGTTGTTGTGTCCAATGAAGAGCCTCAGATGTCTCCATACATCTCTATTACAGCAGTTGAAATGTCCTCTATCTTGGGTGTGTAAAGTTGTTGTATAGAGGTACCTGTGTTGTGTTGTTGTTGTGTCCAATGAAGAGCCTCAGATGTCTCCATACATCTCTATTACAGCAGTTGAAATGTTCTCTATCTTGGGTGTGTAAAGTTGTTGTATAGAGGTACCTGTGTTGTGTTGTTGTTGTGTCCAATGAAGAGCCTCAGATGTCTCCATACATCTCTATTACAGCATTTGAAATGTCCTCTATCTTGGGTGTGTAAAGTTGTTGTATAGAGGTACCTGTGTTGTGTTGTTGTTGTGTCCAATGAAGAGCCTCAGATGTCTCCATACATCTCTATTACAGCATTTGAAATGTCCTCTATCTTGGGTGTGTAAAGTTGTTGTATAGAGGTACCTGTGTTGTGTTGTTGTTGTGTCCAATGAAGAGCCTCATATGTCTCCATACATCTCTATTACAGCAGTTGAAATGTCCTCTATCTTGGGTATGTAAAGCTGTTGTATAGAGGCACCTGTGTTGTTGTTGTTGTGTCCAATGAAGAGCCTCAGATGTCTCCATACATCTCTATTACAGCAGTTGAAATGTCCTCTATCTTGGGTGTGTAAAGTTGTTGTATAGAGGTACCTGTGTTGTTGTTGTGCCCAATGAAGAGCCTCAGATATCTCCATACATCTCTATTACAGCATTTGAAATGTCCTCTATCTTGGGTGTGTAAAGTTGTTGTATAGAGGTACCTGTGTTGTTGTTGTGCCCAATGAAGAGCCTCAGATATCTCCATACATCTCTATTACAGCAGTTGAAATGTCCTCTATCTTGGGTGTGTAAAGTTGTTGTATAGAGGTACCTGTGTTGTTGTTGTGCCCAATGAAGAGCCTCAGATGTCTCCATACATCTCTATTACAGCATTTGAAATGTCCTCTATCTTGGGTGTGTAAAGTTGTTGTATAGAGGTACCTGTGTTGTTGTTGTGCCCAATGAAGAGCCTCAGATGTCTCCATACATCTCTATTACAGCATTTGAAATGTCCTCTATCTTGGGTGTGTAAAGTTGTTGTATAGAGGTACCTGTGTTGTTGTTGTGCCCAATGAAGAGCCTCAGATATCTCCATACATCTCTATCATAGTAGTCACAATGTCCTCTATCTTGGGTGTGTAAAGTTGTTGTATAAAGGTACCTGTGTTGTTGTTGTGCCCAATGAAGAGCCTCAGATATCTCCATACATCTCTATCATAGTAGTCACAATGTCCTCTATCTTGGGTGTGTAAAGTTGTTGTATAGAGGTACCTGTGTTGTGTTGTTGTTGTGTCCAATGAAGAGCCTCAGATGTCTCCATACATCTCTATTACAGCAGTTGAAATGTCCTCTATCTTGGGTGTGTAAAGTTGTTGTATAGAGGCACCTGTGTTGTTGTTGTTGTGTCCAATGAAGAGCCTCAGATGTCTCCATACATCTCTATTACAGCATTTGAAATGTCCTCTATCTTGGGTGTGTAAAGTTGTTGTATAGAGGCACCTGTGTTGTTGTTGTAGTGTCCAATGAAGAGCCTCAGATGTCTCCATACATCTCTATTACAGCAGTCATAATATACTGAGTTTCTACACTATATAACCAATGCTACCAGTAAATATGAAGCACAAAACACTGGCAGGTTAGTCGGGTTGAACAAAAAACAAAGCAATTAACCGCTGACTGTGTCTTCCAAAATACCAGGTTGGATTGTGGCCAGAGAGCAATCTGTCAAAATGCTGATATTTCCTACTTGGCCCTAACACACAACAATACTGGTTCACAACAATACCGGTTCTGTAATTTTCAAGGAGAATTGATGAAGCACAATTTGGATTATAGATTAGAAACACAAGGTAATAAGACCAAATCCTTCTTTCTTCTTTCTTATCTCAAAAAGATGCCAAAACTCGTGATCCCCAAATACAAATAAATAAATAGTGTGTGACCTTTCGGTAACAGTGTTGTTACCATCATCAGATGGTAATTTGATTCAGTACTTTTGAGACTGAAGATGATAACAATGTTGTTACAGAAACGTCGCACACTATTTATTTATTTAGACATGGTCTTATTACCTTGTACACAATTGTACTGATATTCTAATCATTTGTCTATTCTCCGATAAATAAGTACTCTAATAACAAGAATATGGAGTCAAGGAAAGGGCTTCATGTCGAGTTGATTTTAAAAAATATTTACTATCCCCGCCTTTCTGTCTTAACAATCCAGTAGAACTTCCTTGTAAAGGACAACACCTAATTACAGAGCCAAAGTGTCCTTTAGAGAGAGGTGTCCTCTTACCTGAGAGTTGTTAAATAGTAAAAATGGTAATTTTGACAATGAGAACTGTCCTTTATAGAGAGGTGTCTTCTAGCGTGAGTGTCCTCTCATGGAGAATGTTCTACTGTATATAGTAGATTGGGGAGGATATGTGTAATGAAAAGAATTTATTCTCAACAGCCACAATTCAGGATCCCACATTGGACACTTTCTTCTAACGAAAAATATTGCTTCAATGTTCCTCGATTCTTTCAAAAGTCCAACCACACAATTAAATGCAAGTAATCCAACTGGATTCTGGTAAACTTGTAGGTGGAACTACCTTCTGCATGTGTGAACACAGCGTCACATCCAATAAAAGTCAAGTGCCCATTAATGGGATTACATTTCTAAAAAGACAAAGGAGGCCTCTCCCATCAAAATAGATGTCAAAGCTAGATGCCAGTGTTGTGGCTTTGTCACCGACCCGAGGCCGCTAGTTTGTGGAAACGATCAATAGATGGCATCTAGCGTTGACATCTCTTTTGATGGGAGAGGCGACCTTTGTCTTTTTAGATCAATATCCTCCCAGCAAAATTTCCATCTATATTTACATTTCTATCTCATCTAATCAATATCTAACTTTCAGTTGCATGATACGGAGATGCCTTTTTCTTAATTTATTCACCTTATATCCCGGGGATCGGTGGAAGGCTGGTTAAACCGTTTGGTTTTCGACCACTAGGACCCGGGTTCGAACCCGCATTGGACACTTTTTTCTGTTTAAAAGAAAAAAAAATGCTTCAATGGCCCCCGATTCTTGCAAAAGTCCAACCCCACCAGCGTGTGCAAGTAACCAAACGGGGCTCTGGCATTAGTAAGTGCAAAGTCGAACTGCTTTTCACATGTGTAGACATGTGGTGCACTTACAGTAAAAGCAGTCGCTAACTACCCACCATGATTATCATGGCCTGTACCACGTGTACTAGGGATAAGCAAAAAAAAAACCTTATATCCCAGTACAATTTCACATTTGTGATGTTATTTTTCAGATTGTTTCTAAATCTCAAGCACTTCTGGCCTTAACTACCTGTTTCAAGACTTTTCAGGATGCCTGAATGACCAGTTTTTTGGTACAGCTTGCACCACGCTGACAAGGGCCAACAACCTGAAACTCGTATGTGATAGCTTTTCTTGATCAATCAAGAATGGGTATTTGGCCAATTCTGGAATAATTAAAAAGCAGCGAGAATAGTTGATATTTATTCTGATAGATGGCGCAAGCCAACAGCAACTTTCAGTTTCACGATAAGGAGATGTCTTTTTCTTAATTTATTTCACCTTATCCCAGTACAATATCACATTTGTACTATTTTTTCACATTTCTATCTCATTTTGCATGAGTCTACAAATTGACAACTTTTACATAGGGATAAATACACTCTATAGAGTTTTCTCCCTATAGGTTGTCTCAAATCTCAGACAACATTAAAGATAGCCTTTTATTTTTGACAAATTTAACAAAAATTCAGCACACACCAACACCTTATATATATATAGTTAAACCTGTCTATAGCGCCTCCTATAAATAGCGCCTCCCTCTCTATAGCGCCCGATATTAATAACTTAGTATGATGCGATTTACATTAAAAGTGACCTGTCTATAGCACCCCCTCTCTATAGCACCCTATTTTGGTGAGTCCCAAGAGGGGGCGCTATAGACAGGTTTAACTGTATATCCTTTTTTATTTACATAACCTTTCTCTTCTTTAATGTATAATATACATATTTACATAATTTTCTTATTTAAAACAAAAGAACAAATCAGCATATGGAATGGTTACACATACACACTTTAAATGAGAGTGTGCTACATACACACACGATATGATAAAACTACCTCTTGTGTGAGGGACAACAGCAAGTTGAAGAATTGAAGTGTCCTTTGGGGAGAGTTACTAGAGAGTTTCTAATTAATAAAAATGGCAAATTTAGTGATGAAAACTGTCTTTTGTAGAGAGGTATCCTCTCATGGAGGTTTTACTGTACTGCATAGGTACCCCCAGAAGGACCCCAGATCATGGAACAAGTAAGTTACTGAAGACAGAAGACCCCCAGATCATGGAACAAGTAAATTACCGGTGACAGAAGGCCCCCAGATCATGGAACAAGTAAGTTACTGATGACAGAAGGCCCCCAGATCATGGAACAAGTAAATTACCGGTGACAGAAGGCCCCCAGATCATGGAACAAGTAAGTTACTGATGACAGAAGGCCCCCAGATCATGGAACAAGTAAGTTACCGGTAACAGAAGACCCCCAGATCATGGAACAAGTAAGTTACTGATGGCCGAAGACCCCCAGATCATGGAACAAGTAAGTTACCAGTGACAGAAGGCCCCCAGATCATGGAACAAGTAAGTTACTGATGACAGAAGGCCCCCAGATCATGGAACAAGTAAGTTATTGATGACAGAAGGCCCCCAGATCATGGAACAAGTAAGTTACCGGTGACAGAAGACACCCAGATCATGGAACAAGTAAGTTACTGATGGCCGAAGACCCCCAGATCATGGAACAAGTAAGTTACCAGTGACAGAAGGCCCTCAGATCATGGAACAAGTAAGTTACTGATGACATAAGACCCCCAGATCATGAAACAAGTAAGTTACTGATGACAGAAGGCCCCCAGATCATTGAACAATTAAGTTACCAGTGACAGAAGACCCCCAGATCATGGAACAAGTAAGTTACTGATGGCCGAAGACCCCCAGATCATGGAACAATTAAGTTACCAGTGACAGAAGACTCCCAGATCATGGAACAAGTAAGTTACTGGTGACAGAAGGCCCCCAGATCATGGAACAAGTAAGTTACTGGTGAGAGAAGGCCCCCAGATCATGGAACAAGTAAGTTACCGATGACAGAAGGCCCCCAGATCATGGAACAAGTAAGTTACCAGTGACAGAAGGCCCTCAGATCATGGAACAAGTAAGTTACTGATGACATAAGACCCCCAGATCATGAAAAAAGTAAGTTACTGATGACAGAAGGCCCCCAGATCATTGAACAATTAAGTTACCAGTGACAGAAGACCCCCAGATCATGGAACAAGTAAGTTACTGATGGCCGAAGACCCCCAGATCATGGAACAAGTAAGTTACCGATGACAGAAGGCCCCCAGATCATGGAACAAGTAAGTTACTGGTGACAGAAGGCCCCCAGATCATGGAACAAGTAAGTTACTGGTGAGAGAAGGCCCCCAGATCATGGAACAATTAAGTTACCGGTGACAGAAGGCCCCCAGATGATGGAACAATTAAGTTACCGGTGACAGAAGGCCCCCAGATCATGGAACAATTAAGTTACCGGTGACAGAAGGCCCCCAGATCATGGAACAATTAAGTTACCGGTGACAGAAGGCCCGCAGATCATGGAACAAGTAAGTTACCGATGACAGAAGGCCCCCAGATCATGGAACAAGTAAGTTACTGATGACAGAAGGATCCCAGATCATGGAACAAGTAAGTTACCGGTGACAGAAGACCCCCAGATCATGGAACAAGTAAGTTACCGGTGACAGAAGGCCCCCAGATCATGGAATAATTAAGTTACCGGTGACAGAAGGCCCCCAGATCATGGAACAATTAAGTTACCGGTGACAGAAGGCCCCCAGATCATGGAACAAGTAAGTTACCGGTGACAGAAGGCCCCTAGATCATGGATCAAGTAAGTTACAGATGACAGAAGGCCCCCAGATCATGGAACAAGTAAGTTACTGATGACATAAGACCCCCAGATCATGAAACAAGTAAGTTACTGATGACAGAAGGCCCCCAGATCATTGAACAATTAAGTTACCAGTGACAGAAGACCCCCAGATCATGGAACAAGTAAGTTACTGATGGCCGAAGACCCCCAGATCATGGAACAATTAATTTACCAGTGACAGAAGACCCCCAGATCATGGAACAAGTTACTGATGGCCGAAGACCCCCAGATCATGGAACAAGTAAGTTACTGGTGACAGAAGACCCCCAGATCATGGAACAAGTAAGTTACTGATGACAGAAGGCCCCCAGATCATGGAACAAGTAAGTTACTGATGACATAAGACCCCCAGATCATGAAACAAGTAAGTTACTGATGACAGAAGGCCCCCAGATCATTGAACAATTAAGTTACCAGTGACAGAAGACCCCCAGATCATGGAACAAGTAAGTTACTGATGGCCGAAGACCCCCAGATCATGGAACAATTAATTTACCAGTGACAGAAGACCCCCAGATCATGGAACAAGTTACTGATGGCCGAAGACCCCCAGATCATGGAACAAGTAAGTTACTGATGACAGAAGACCCCCAGATCATGGTACAAGTAAGTTACCAGTGGCAGAAGACCCCCAGATCATTGAACAAGTAAGTCACTGGTGACAGAGGGCCCCAGATCATGAAACATGTAAGTCACTGGAGGTCTCAAGATCTTCTACCCCAAGTTTTATATTTGGAAGTCCTGACCTCAAAAAGGTTCCCCAGGTTTATTTTCCCCTGAGACATTATAAATATTTGAAGAAAGGTTGATTCATAGAGAGGACCATTCTTTTGTTTGAAAAAAAAAAGAACCCATAAGATGCCACTCTTATCCACAGTGTTGGAATATGGTATGGTCATAAGTGTCTAAGTTGCATAACCCAAATATGCCTCCTATTGATATGCAACTATTATAAATTTGCTCTTATTGGCTGGAATAGTATGAATTTATATATATTTTTTAAATTTTAACTGGTTTCAACACAAATTTGAGGTATTGTAACATAGTAAATTAGGAAAGACAAACCTCAGAATTACACAGCAATTTATTTAATGTAAAGCCAAATTTGAAATAATAAAATAGCAGAGAATAAATGAGAAAATTCACCGTATATCAAAATCCAAATATTGAAAAAAAATCTTTTCATCGAATAATAATCTGCTACATAGATCCTTCCCTATGGGAGCTGTGACCCACAGATTTAAAATCTTGTTGCTACTGACATGGATCTGACGTGTTTCTGTCAAGTATTCCCTCTAAGTCTTGGACGTCTGTCCCTAGTAGCTTTGCGTACTTTCTCTTTCGGCGTGAAGAACAACTTTATGGTCTATAGGGGCATTGTCATCTTAGAGGGAAGTCTTGGCTTTGACACGGCGGTGGAATCCTGGAGCCAATCTCTGAAAATGAAGATCATAGCAGCCATTGCCTCAAGGTCTTCTCAGCGATCTTCAGTTTGTCTTCTCTAATCTACCCAGCATCTCCACCAAAATGTAACGTAGAAAATTAGGAAATACAAACCTCAGAATTACACAGAAATTTATTTAATGTAAAACCAAATTAAACTAATAAAATAGCAGAGAAGCAATGAGAAAATTTACTGTATATCAAAATCCAAACACCGAAAAAAAATATTTTCATAAAATAATAAATATTCTGCTAGAGTATATATATTATTATATAGTTAATTGTATCTCATGTAAGGTGCCAATTAATATTTGACATTTTACAAATTTCGGTATTTTATTAATTTTTTCCAAGTTCTTTAGAATGTTTTGTAATAATCAGAAGTAATTTGGTGTATTTACATACTTGTTCAAAAAAATAATCGCTTGTTATTTATTTTATTCACTTTTTCAAGTTCTTTAGAATTTTTTCTAAAAATCAGAAGTAAACACAAGGTAATAAGACCAAATCCAAATAAATAAATAGTTGTTGGGGTTATACACACTATTTATTAATTTGGATTTGGTCTTATTACCTTGTGTTTATAATCTATAATCCTAATTGTGTGCCTTATCATAATCAAAAGTAATTTGACGTATTATTGTACTTGTTCCAAAAAAAGTTATCCCTTAGTTCAATATCAAAATGTTTCTCCTGTAGAAGGGTTTTTTGTGTCCGAAAGCTAGAGATTTATAAAATAAATGATAAAATGGCTTTATACCAAGATACAGTTAATCCTGTCTATAGCGTCCCCTCTAAATAGCGCCTCCCTCTCTATAGCGCCCGATTTTAAATACATAGTACGATGCGATTTACATTAAAAGTGACCAAGCACCCCCTCTCTATAGCACCCTATTTTGGTGAGTCCCAAGAGGGGGTGCTATAGACAAGTTTAACTGTATAATGGAATCAACATAATCTGTATTCTACTCCATAATATCTGAATACCATGCCTATTCAACCATATCCTTATTTTGATCCTTAAATAAATTGATTCACTCTTGTTGGGAATACAGTAGGACTTCTCTGTTAAGGATAACACCTAGTTGCAGAGCTATAGTGTCCTTTAGGGAGAGGTGTCCTCTTACTGGAGAGTTGCTAAATAGTGAAAATGATCATTTTGTAAATGAAAAACTGTCCTTTTTAGAGATGTGTTCTCTTAACGGGGAGTTGATAATAAAAGAAAATAAGACCTAATCCAAAAAATGTTATTCTTTTGTCTGATGATGGTGACAATGTTGCCGAAATGTCACACACTAATAAATTATTCGGATTAGGTTTTATTTTCTTTTATTATAATCTATAATCCAAATTGTGCTTTATCAGGAGAGTTGCTAAATAGTAAAAATGGTTATTTTGTAAATGAAAAACTATCCTTTGTAGAGAGGTGTCCTCTAACGTGAGTGTCCTCTAATGGAGGTAGTTCTACTGTAGCACATAGTATGAATGAAGGTACGCCGTCCAGTATGGCTGGGAATGCTGCCAGGTGCCAGGATAGGCCAAGGCTATAAATACCACATCCGACATTTCAACAATAATATTGAGAGCAGTGTCAATTCCAATCAATATACAGTCCAACCTATCTCCTTATAACAATATAAACTAGAGACCAAGATAATTTTCAGACTGTCATAACTATAGTTAAAACATGATAAAGCAAAACTTGGATTATAGATTATAATACAAGAAAATAAGACCTAATCCAAATAATTTAATAGTATGTGACGTTTCGGCAACAGCATTGTCACCAATGCTCTATATTCTCAGAGGGTTCAGTAAATGAACAAGTTTTTACTGAATTCTGTAAGTAGACATGTTTACCATTGAGCATGGCTTACTTACATCTGGGAAATAATATTAACTTATATTTGATGTATGTCTCCGGTTTTATATATTTTTGAAGGATACAGAGGCAATTTTGTTCATACTTGTTTATCTTGTGTGTCTTCAATAAAGGTCACTGTGTATCAAATATAATTGTACCTTTTAGCATGTATATCGGGATTCAAACAATCTCTCTGTAAGATATTACAGTGACCTTTATTGAAGACCCACGATATAAACAAGTATGAACAAAATTGCCTCTGTCTCCTTCAAAAAAATATACAACTGGAGACATACATCAAATATACTTATATAAGTTAATATTCTTTCCCAGATGTGAGCATGCCATCCTCTTTCGCAAGCACAAAAAAAATGCTGAATAGAGTTTTTTTGCACCCCTAACCACTCAGATCCATATACAGTAAAACCCCGCTATAACGAACCCTGGATATAACGAACCTTCCCTTATAACGAACCCACGCCGATTCCCAATTCCATTCCATTGAAAATACCATCGTTATAACGAACTTTGCGATTTTTAGAATAACGAACTACCCCTATAACGAACCTATTTCGGGTCCCAAAATGATAAAATCTATTAAAAATACTATGCTTATAACGAACTTAGAATTGTAATTTAAAAAAAAAAATTAAAAAACAAAATTTTGAGCATGTTTAAAGCTCGCGGATCGCGATTTCAAAACAATAAATTTAGCGGCATTGTTTGTTGGATTTTTGCACTTTATTTTTGCTGTATGTTGTATAAATTTTTACACATTATACTTTTTATTAATTAGAATATCTTTGCATCCATTAAATTTGAAATATAAAAAATGCAAATGGCTTCCAAAATGAAGAAAACAAAGGCATTTTAAAAACAAAAGCATTATTTTCATTTAAAAAAAAAGGCCATTTTCAGAACTTTTCAAAGTGAAACAACATAGGCAAAATGTTAAGAACATATTAAAATAAGAGAATATAACTTTTCTATTATAAAAGATAAAATATAAAGTTATTAAAAATTGTTACAAAGAGGAATCAACTTCAACTTTTGCCGCGATCGCGATCGTACGTTTTAGGGCTAAAAAAAAAAAAAGTCCAAATAAACGGTCCCGTGATGAAACAAAAATTATTTTTATGCCATTAACTATGGTGATTTTAAAGTCAGCAATGTTTTGCATGGCAGGTTAAAAAAAAAAACGAAATCTAGACCTAGAAGAATATGGGGAAACATGAAATGGAAGAAAAACACTAACTTTATTTGAATGGTGCAATGCTTGGAAGAATGCTTTGAAACAACAAGGTATTAGAGCCATTTTTTCAAGTAAAAATTGTATTATATAAAATGTGATAATGATGTTTTAAAATCATTTCATATCTTTGAATATATATTTAATAAAACTTTGCCTAGGATTTGTCTTGATTTTTAACTTAGACATAGAGGTACATGTATGTTAATCATAAGAAGAACCTATTATCTAATGATTTCTATTATTATTCAGTATTAATATAAGGAAATTAGTCAATTAAGGGAGTTAAAATAAAGTGACCACTATTAAGAGGCAGCCTCTTCTTGTGTGTATGGCTGTTTTTTAATTATACGGTCTAAAATTTTTGAAAAGTAAAAAAAAATAGCCAAACCGTGGCTATAGTGAACCGTGGCTATAGTGAACCAAAAGCTCTGTCCCATTGGGGTTCACTATAGAGGGGTTTTACTGTATTACATCAAATAGATACAAGAAAATAAGACCAAATCCAAATAATTTTATAGTGTGTGACATTTTGGTAACAGTGTTGTTACCATCTTCAGACAAAAGAATACATGTAACATAAATTCTTTTGTCTAATGATGGTAACAATGCTATTACCGAAATGTCACACACTATTATATTATTTGGTTTAGGTCTTATTTTCTTGTATCTCTAATCTATAATCCAAATTGTGCTTTATCATTACATCAAATATGAAATTTTCTCAAGTTTTTCTATGAAAGTATATAAAATACTAATTATTCTAAGCTTATATAAGTATTGTATGCATGAACTTTTCTTCAATCATTCCTTTCCCTTTGTCTCAGACAGAATCTAGACAGTGTCTTACACATTAGTTTCATTTGGCTTTTCTTCTTCTAAAGGTAACTTTGTTAATATTACCTTGAGTTTGACACTAAGTAAGGCTCTCTTCAAACAATGGACAACGAAAGCATATAGGACCTGAATTTAGTTGTTAAACTTCAATAATAGTCTATAACAATAGGAGTTTGTAACAATTAAATTTATTGGAAATGTGTTTTTTTTTTCTTAATACAGTCAAACTTGGATAATTGGAAGCAAAAACGTAAATTCTATTTATAGGAAACTAGCCGAATGGCCTGGGCAACGCCCGTGTTTTACCCGATTGAATGTTTTTATTCAAATACTATTTGTTACAATTATAAATTGGCGCCTTATATAAATGCATATATTAGTTAATAACTATAGCCTATGTGCTTTATCTGTCTATGTACTGTTGGCTTCCGTAGGCGTCTCATACTGGGAAAAGGAAAGAGAGGATTCCATTTAGTTATTCACTAATATATGCATTTATTTAAAGAGCGACCCGCTCCAAAACAATAGTTACAAAAACGAAAGAGTGAGTGGGGGGAGGCATGATGGGGGGGGGGGGGGGGGGCAAAGGTGGCGCGACCGTAGCCAACCAATAGGAGGGCGACATTCCAAAAAAAAAGCAAACGGTGACAGAGAGAGACAACTGATTAGGAAAAATGCTCATAACTGTATATAGAATTCTAGGAACCAAGATAAATATTTGAATTAAAGACGTTTGAATTATCCAAGTTCTACTGTAATATCATCAAATATTATCTCTACAGACCTTACTGCAATGATATAAGTTATTGAATGATCTAAAATACTAATTATTCTTGTTCTTTTGTGTAGGTTGTATAAGTGTTGTGTGTATTAACTTTTCTTCAATCATTGCTTTCCCTTTGTCTTTGCCAGATCTAGACAGTGTCTTATACATTACCTTCATTTAGCTTTTCTTCTTCTATAGGTAACTTTGTTAATATTCTAATATTGCATTGAGTTTGATATTAAGTGAAACTTTGATTGTTGGATCCTATAGTTAATAATTTCCTTAAATTCAATTTTATATATGAAAATTAAGTCAAAATCTTCTAAATTCAATTGTACAATATAAATCTTTAATATGTAAATTTTAAAGCAATCAACATGTATGTAAATTTCCAGTTTGGTTAATTAATAGTTTTTCTTTTCTCTCTCTCTCTACCACTAGTATCAAAATCTAAGTCAATTTCATGTATTCTAAATTCATATGTGGTAGCTACTCATAACTCTAAAACCAAAAGACAATAAAATAAATTCAAGACAAGTGGCAAAGTGCTTCTTAGTATTTTTTACTGAACATTCAAGCCACAAACAGTATGGTCCCTCATCGAGCCGGATACTTTAAAAAATAAAGGTAAGCCATTTGAAAACTTAAAATTCTTAAAATAAAGTCATGCCCAAATCAGAAGTTAAAATTCGGCACAAATTCAACTTTATTATTCAGGAAATAAAGGATCTGGAATCAAAGAATAAAGCTATTGTAGAATCCAAAAACATACATAGATTAAAGCTATTCCAACAAGAAGTTAATGAAAGGAAAATTAGCCTAAATCAAGTTATCAACACATTATTAGAATCAGAGTTAGATGAAACACAATATGAGGATTATTCAAAAGCTAAAGATGATATTTTTAATATGTTGGTGTCTATTGAAGAAGCTTTATCTTTGATTGAAACCAAAGAAAATACTCATAGTGATAAACAACTGCCCGAATCCAATGTTAATCTACCTAAGATAAATTTACCCATTTTCAATGGTGATTCAGCCAATTGGCTTAGTTTTAGAGAAATATTTAACTCCACCATTAATTCAAATCAAACACTAACGGAAATACAAAAATTTCAATATCTAAATGCATCTGTTAAGGGTCCTGCGGAAAAGTTGATTCGGGGTTTTCCCATTTCTGACAAAAACTACCAGCAAGCATGGGATACCTTATGCAATAGATTTAATAACAGAAGAGAATTGGCTTTTTCACAAATCAACAAAATATTCTCCATAAGGCCATTAAAATCTATTTCGGCTGGTTCTCTCTATGAAATCCTTGATGTTTGCAATGAAGGCATTAGAAATCTCTCAGTGCTAGGACTTGAGAAAAACACATTAACAGATCTAATCCTGATCAATTTTTTTGAAAAAAGAATCGGTGAAGCCCTCAGGAAAGAATGGGAATTAACCCTTCAAAATGAAGAATATCCAACATTTGAAAACTTTGTGAATTTTTTAGAAAAACATGCTAGAAGCCTGCAAGGTATGAGAATTCCTTTGTTCCAGGAACAAAAAACTTCTAGCAAAAATATGATGGCTCACGGCCTTTATGTCAACAAAGGTCAAAATTGTATTTTATGTCATCAAATTCATAAACTAAATGACTGCCATAGATTCATAAATCTTCCCTTGCCTAAAAAATGGGAATTAGTTAAAAAACATAAACTTTGTCAAAATTGCCTTAGAGCAAATCATGAGATATCCAAATGTCTCATCACATCAAGATGTAAAAACTGCAAGCAGAACCATCATACTCTTCTGCATCAATACAACTCTGAACCATCCATTTCACAACCAACAACCTCTCAAGAGATGTTGATTTCAACAAATACCATCTGTAATGCGATGCCTTTGGAAACTGAAACAAATATTCTACTGTCAACAGCCCTTATTAAAGTCAAGGCGAAGGATGGCTCATTTGTGCTATGTAGAGCATTAGTGGACAATGGGTCCCAAATAAGCCTAATTTCAGAACAATGTTGCCACAAGTTGGGACTTGAAAAAAGGAAAAATTCTTATACACTAAAAGGTGTAGGTGACATTGTTGTCAACAGGACAACATCGCAGGTTGAAATAGAGTTCACCCCACATCATAATGATCAATTATTTTCTGCCAGAGCATTTGTGGTTGGGAGGGTAACTGCAGACCTTCCAAACTTCCAAATTCAGTCAGCAGACTTTCCTCATTTAGAAAATTTGCTCTTGGCAGACCCAGAATTCTATGTCACCAAGCCCATAGACCTAATTTTGGGTGCAGATACCTTTGTAGAAATCATTCTAGGTCATAAAACAGATTTAAAGCACCATCCTATAGCACTTAATACCAAGTTAGGTTGGCTTGTTTCTGGGAGAATCCATTCAACTATTAAGTCGAATACTTCGTTAATCAATCACTGTACCACTGAACTTGATTCCAGCATAAGAAAATTCTGGGAACTTGAAGATGTCCCAATTTCTAAGGCCCAGTTGGGTACAAAGAATGCCTGTGAGATATTATTCAAGTCAAACCTCAAAAGAGACATTGAGGGCAGATATTCAGTCAATCTCCCTTTTAAATCAACACCCAATTTAGGTGATTCAAGATCTCAAGCATTGGAAAAAGGGCTACAAGATAATTCAAGTAAATCTGAAGAAAATCTAAGTAGATCCGAAGATAATCCAAGTAAATCTGAAGAAATTCCAAGTAAATCTAAAAAGTCACGTATCTCTAAGTTAACTCCACAAATTACTTCTAAACAAAACCAATTACTTCCTTCTGAATCAAGTCAACCATCCACTCCAGAACAACCTCTCGCTTCTCAGTCAAGTGAACCACTCTCATCTAAGAAAGAAACTTCGATTATTCCTAAGATAAAGCCACCACCCTATTATAGGCGAAAACGTCAACTTCCTGCTGAGAAAACTTCATGGGATGAACCAATTGAATCAGATATAAAGTCAAATTGGAATAAATTCCAAACTCAACTATCGTGCCTAAAGGAAATCAAAATACCAAGATACCTGAACAGTTCATCTTCTGAAATAGAAGAATTACAACTACATGGATTTTGTGATGCATCCCTTAATGCTTATTCAGCAGTTTTTTACTTGAAAACTAGATTCAAAATTCAAAAGATCAAAATCAATCTGATAACCTCAAAAACTAAGGTTGCACCATTAAAGACCATTACAATTCCAAGACTTGAACTAAGTGCAGCCTTGCTTTTGGCTCAACTGAATCAAGTCATTCTTGAATCATTTCCTTTTCAACCTGACAAAACCTTTTTGTGGACTGATTCACAAATCTGCATAGATTGGATAAGATCAGATGCCAGCAGATGGAAGGTCTTTGTTTCGAACAGAGTGTCGTCAATTCAAAATTTGACTCAAATCACTGATTGGTTCCATGTATCCAGTCAAGATAATCCAGCTGATTGCGCATCAAGAGGAATCATGCCTCAAGACTTGGTCAATCATAGAATTTGGTGGCGGGGTCCTATTTGGCTTCAAGAAAATAATGTTCGATATATTCCTTCTTCACCAACCCAAGTAAATCTCAATATCATTCAAGAAGAAGTCGGTGAGGGTCAAGTGTTGGATCGAACAACCTTAATTCAAAATTCAGAAACTATGTTAAATCTAGAATTCATTGAAAGGTATTCCACAATGACCAAATTGATCCGAATAACAGCTTGGTGTTGGAGATTCTACTACAATTGCCTCCTCTTTGATCCAATTCGTCCGAAAGGACCTTTGACAACAAGAGAATTAACAAAGGCAATTCAAGTCTTAGTCAAATCAATTCAGCAAGTTGAATTCTGCACGGAAATAAAATTACTGAAGTCAAACAAGCAACTACCTCTGTCCAACAAGCTAACTTCTCTAAATCCCTTTTTAGACACTCAAGGACTTCTAAGAGTTGGAGGTAGACTCAAGTATTCCTATTTAAATGAAAATCAAAACTTCCCTCTCTTACAACCGAAACCCCCACGCCAGGAATCACTTATCAAAAATCTCTTAACTGAGAATGCCGACATTCCTGAGGCTATTGATGAGAATCAAGAAGATTCTTCAATTTTAGAAACCACTTTTGTCATTGAAGACGAAGAGTCTAACAAAGATATCGGGACTCCAAAGATTGAAATCTCCGAAGTTTCGGTTATTGATAAATCGGAAGGCAAATATTCGAAAGAACCAGTGGTCAGTGTAGAAGCTCTGGATAAGAAGGAACTGTGCCATGATGACCCAGCTCACCTCAATGTGGTTGAAGCTGATCTTAATCGACCTAAAGAGGCTACCAGTGGTATAATCAATATTTCTACAGAAGCTAATGAATCGGCAAGCAAAGAGAAAGCTGTATCTGTTGAAATTGTGGATACATCAACAAAGGATTATCTACAGAGCGGTGAAAAGGCTAAATTATCCCGCTGGAAACCCATCGATTCTCTATGCTTAGAAGACGTCAAGGAATCTGAAGACGACAATGAAAATTACAGTTCATCGGCATATATAGAATGGCCAGAAATCTTGAAGAAAGAAGTCTTAAGACCCGAAGCTTTAGAAAAGGCAGTCAATCTGGAAGATTTTGAGAAGGCGGCAGAAAGTCGACAACTCTCCAAAGAACATTTAGAGGAATCGAACCGAACAAGGCTCATGCATAAAGGCTGAATCAAAACCTTGGGAAGATCCTATTGAATCCGACTTAGCAGCCGCAGAGTCTGATAATCCAGCAGTTCCCGAAAGAGAACTGGCCAACGAATCTGAAAATCTCATCCAAGATTCACCTCAATCGGATACTCAAAGATGGAAGCTGATTCCATTACCTTTCAAACAATGAGAATTGTAATCTTAGCTACATAGTCGGAATCCAATTTGTCCAGCATCTATACTATTGGAACTCTTTTTTTTATTTTTTATTTTTTTTTTATTTTCTGGTCATCTCTTCCCAGCCGGGGGAGTATGTTGGATCCTATAGTTAATAATTTCCTTAAATTCAATTTTATATATGAAAATTAAGTCAAAATCTTCTAAATTCAATTGTACAATATAAATCTTTAATATGTAAATTTTAAAGCAATCAACATGTATGTAAATTTCCAGTTTGGTTAATTAATAGTTTTTCTTTTCTCTCTCTCTCTACCACTAGTATCAAAATCTAAGTCAATTTCATGTATTCTAAATTCATATGTGGTAGCTACTCATAACTCTAAAACCAAAAGACAATAAAATAAATTCAAGACAAGTGGCAAAGTGCTTCTTAGTATTTTTTACTGAACATTCAAGCCACAAACATTGATAAAGCACAATTATAGATTATAAAACAAGAAAATAAGACTAATTATTAGTGTGTGACGTTTGGGTAACAACATTGTCACCATCATCAGACAAAAGAATAAAAATAATTTATTCTTTTGTCTTATCATGGTGACAATGCTGTTGCCAAAACATCACACACTGATAAATTATTAGGTCTTATTTACTTGTCCCTATATATATAAAAGTCAGTGTATGTATGTATGTATGTGGGTATCTACGTCGGCTATACACATCCACAATACGTAACTAATCTGACTGAAGTTTTAACAGTATATAGAGTAGAATCTGGAAAAACTTGTAGTGAAAATTTCAGGTCTCTATCCCGAATATTCTTCGAGTTATTTGCAAATTGCGTTGCAAATTTGCCTTTTCGCTCGCAAGCAGCGCCTCTAGCGGTGAAGATGGGAGGTAATATCAGCTGACCTAATGTACATGTAAAATGTGTTTTGACAGGACATAGAGAAAAATCTGGAAAATATATTTATCAGATTTTTAGCCAATAAAAAATAAAATTGACAGGTTCTGGGCAAAAATAGTTGTTATTTTAGTCAGAAAATGATTATGACAATATTGCTGTATTATGTTTGATTATCATATACAAAATTATATCGGGAAAAAATTCCAAAAAGCAGAGACCACGGGTGAAACCAGTTCATTTTTTTTGTATGCAGGAACAAAATTCTAACAGAAAAACATTCATTTGAGCAATAAACAAAAGCCAGATCATCTTTCTATAAAAATATCGCTTCTCAGACACAAAGTTTGGAGCAGGACGTTTCACAAGAGTGACATCCACAGCGCCAATTTATAATTGTAACGAGTAGTATTTGAATAAAAAGATTTAATCGGGTAAAACCTGGGCATTGCCCGGGTCATTCGGCTAGTATTATATAAGTGAGACTTTCTTTAAACAGCCATCTCCATGTGGTGGGTGGTACATATCCTTAGTACACGTGGCCATGATAACCATGGTGGGTAGAGTTAGAGACTGCTTTTACTGTAAGTGCACCACATGTTTACACAGGTAGAAAGCAGTTCAACTTACAAAAGTGTCATTATTGTCGTTTAGTTACTTGCACTTACTAGTGGGATTGGATTTTTCAACAATCGAGGCCATTTGACGAAATTTATTTTTCTACAGAAAAAAAGTTCCCAATGCGGGATTTGATTTCAGATTGTGACTGTCTTTCTTTAATCATTGCTTTCCTTTTGTCTTAGTCAGAATCAAGCCATTGTCTTGTACATTGCAATTATTTGGTCTTCCTTCTTCTATAGGCAACTTTAAACACAAAGTAATAATACCAAATCCAAATAAATAAATTGTGTGTGACGTTTCAGCGTTGTTACCATCTTCAGACAAAAGTACTGAAAGAGTTTCATGTTTCAGTACTTTTGTCTGAAGATGGTATAAATGCTGTTACTGAAACATCACACATTTTATTTGGATTTGGTCTTATTACCTTGTGTTTATAATCTATAATCCAAATTGTGCCTTATCATTAAAGGTAACTTTGTTAATTTTACCTTGAGTTTGACACTAAGTAAGGCTTCCTTCAAACATTAGACAATAAGAGCTGAATTTAGCTTCTAAGCTTCAATAATGGGATGAATAACAATTAAGAGTTTATGAGAAAAAATTGTACAAATGTGATATTGTACTGAGATAAGGTTCATAAATCTAAAAGAAAAGAAAAAAGGCATCTCCTTATTGGGCAAGTTGCTGATGGCTTTCACCATCTATTGGAATAAATATCAACTATTCGTTGATGTTTAATTATTCCAGAATTGGCCAAATACCCATTCTTGATTAATCAAGAAAAGCTAACCACATACACGTTTCGGGCTGTTGGCTCTCATCAGCGTGGTGCAAGCTGTACCTCAACGACCAAAAACTGGTCATTCAGGCATCTTGAAAAACCATGAAATGGGTAGTTAAGGCCAGAATTGTGTGAGAATGTGAATTAATGTGAAAAAAATAGTACAAATGATGGTGCAAGCCATCAGCAACTTTCAGTTGCTCGATAAGGAGATGCATTTTTCTTTTTTTTTTTTAATTAAGAGTTTGTAACAATTAAATTTGCTGACAATGTGTTTCTTTTTTTTTAATACAGTTAAACCTGTCTATAGCGCCCCCTCTTGGGACTCACCAAAATAGGGTGCTAAAGAGAGGGGGTGCTATAGACAGGTCACTTTTAATGTAAAATGTTTACATTTTAATGTTTAAAATCGGGCGCTATAGAGAGGGAGACACTATTTAGAGGGGGCACTATAGACAGGTTTAACTGTATTATAACAAAATATAATCTCTACAGAGCTTACTGCAATGATATAAGTTATTAAATAAGAGGGCTTGGTTCATCTAGTGGTGAACCCTCTCAGCGGTTTCGCCAAATTAATTGAAAGAGTGAAAAGGAGAAATGTTAGCGATAAATATTATCATTATAAACACAAGGTAATAAGTCCAAATCTGAATAAATAGTATGTGATATTTGGATAACAGCGTTGTTACCGAAACGTCACACACTATTTATATAGATTTGGTCTAACTCCGCCTTTGCCGGTCCCAAGCCTGGATGAAAAAGGAAGAGGGGAAGCAGTAACAAGCTCACTAAAAAACCTGGGTTCAGCTGGCCTGGATGATAGTACCCTGTAAGGGCTCCTAATCCAGGGATACAGGATGAGCAGCATTTGTACTCCATTTTAAGAGCAGCTGCACATGGCATCTGTTCCTCATGTCAGAGGAGGCCATTTCTTTTGTAGCTAAGTCAGCCTGCCACCGAGTAGTGCTCCCAGTCTTAATGACAAAGGCAGATGCATTCTACCTCACCCAATACCCTAATATGATTGAGTGGAGATAAGAAAGAAGAAGAAGATTTGGTCTTATTACTTTGTGTTTCTAAGTTATAGCCCAAATTGTACTTTATCATATGATCTTTTTATTATTATTATTATCCCTAGTACATGTGGTACGAGCCAAGATAATCATTGTGGGTAGAAGAAGGCGACTACTTTTACTGTAAGTACACCACATGTCTACACATGTGAAAAGCAGTTTGACTTTTGCATTTACAAATGTGCCAGAGCCCCCATTTGGTTACTTGTATTCGCTGGTGGGGTCTTGTTCCACTAGATGGCACTCTGCAATCTAAAATGTTGATGTGAGCCATCAGAAATGCCTTTTTTTTTTGTTTGCTTTTAAAATATATACAGTTAAACCTGTCTATAGCACCCCCTCTAAATAGCGCCTTCCTCTCTATAGCGCTCAATTTTAAATACGTAGTACCATGTGATTTACATTAAAAGTGACCTGTATATAGCACCCTATTTTGGTGAGTCCCAAGAGGGGGCGTTATAGAAAGGTTTAACTGTATATTCATTTTGATAAGATCTGACCTATATATAGCTTACGACATAGCCATGTTTCTGGTATAAATCAACATACTAGATAGATATTAATATATACAGTAGAACCTCCCTGTAAAGGACAACACCTAATTACAGAGCCAAAGTATCCTTTAGGGAGCGAGGTCCTCTTACCGGAGAGTTGCTAAATTGTAAAAATGGTAATTTTGCTAATGAAAACTGTTCTTTGTAGAGAGATGTCCTCTAGTGTGAGTGTCCACTAAAGGGAGGTTCTATTGTACTCCTATTCACTAAAACTTCTAAATAATGATTCAAAATTTACCAGAAAAACCATTTCATTATTGTCCAAAATTGTTTACAAACTTCAAAATTCAATTCATTGATTTTTCCCGATGTCAATGCTATCTTATTATAAACATTTTAATATGATGGAATAGGATGTCATTTGTTATAAGAACTTTTTTTGATGTTTATCATTCTTTTTAATAAATCAATTTTCTACTGCCCTTACTGCAATGATAAAATAATGGGAGGTCTGGGAGGGTCATCACTGATGAGCCAAGCCCTCCCATTATTTCATCATTGCAGTAAGAGAACCTCCTCATCAATTATCTTTCTCAACAACCATAGCACAGTACAATGGACATTCCATTTAAGTTGATATTATAAACACAGCTGAGTGATAGTATGCAAATATTATTATATATATAATAATATTATATATTTACTGTATATACAATATATAATATTATTATATATATAATAATATTATATATTTACTGTATATACAATATATACACTCATGAACAAAACTTTTTTACATTTTAGCATGTATATCGAGATTCAGACTAACTCTGAACGATATTTGCTATACATTTTGAAAATAGAGCAATCCATAAATAAATCTTTAATTAAAAAGGCATATATTGGATCAAAATATAATTTATTTTAACAATATTTCAGTTGGCTGAACACCAACCTTTTTCAAGGTATTATAACATATCAAGGGGGCAGTAGAAGTTTAAATATAAACATACGTGTCAAAAATGATTCAAATTTCTTATAAACATTTCAGTTGACATTGTATATATACTCATGGACAAAACTTAGTTGCTTGGTTATCTGTTGTTTTTTTGAAGTAAACAGAGGCAATTTTGTTCACACTTGGTTATCTCGTGTGTCTTTAATAAAGGTCATTGTAATATCTTTCAGAGTTATTGTCTGAATCCCGATATACATGTTGAAAGGTACAACTTTCTTAAGTTTTGTCCATGAGTGTGTCTTCAAAGGTCACTGTAATATCTTTCAGAGTTATCGTCTGACTCCCGATATATATGCTATAAGGTACAACTTCCTTATGTTTTGTCTCTCTCTCTCCCCCCCATGAATGTAAT
Source organism: Cordylochernes scorpioides (assembly GCA_030710605.1). NCBI lineage: Eukaryota > Metazoa > Arthropoda > Arachnida > Pseudoscorpiones > Chernetidae > Cordylochernes > Cordylochernes scorpioides. Next base: position 63,997,463 of record CP092863.1, read on the forward strand.
TATACATATATTTATTGAACCTAATATAAAAATATATATCTCTCTGCTAAATACAATGATCAATAATCTTGATTTCTCCAATCGTTGTTAGGTTCCAAAAAAGCTATTTATCCTTTACCCTACTTTTAAATTCGTTTGGTTTATATATCCCTCATTTTAGATAAGTCAAATTTAAGATAAAAGTATTTCCTTCATATATATTTTGAAATTAGTGATTGATATCATTTTCGGTAAATTATAAAATTCCGATTATTTTATAAATGAGAATGAATTTAAATATTTTAATGAATACTAAATACTCATGAATGGGCGTTTTACATATATTTATATATGGAATCGTATTTTATAAAATCACTTACCTCTATAGATGAAATGGAGGTAACAGTACTGATTCTTCTTATTGACATAGCTTTGGAATAAATGAAACACGATGGAAAATATTAAAGCATTTAGAAATGCACCAAGCGTGCAACACTCCAGCAGACGCCAAGTTAAAGAGAGGCTAAGTCGACTGCTCGAGTGGTACCAAAATAAACATGATGATCAGACAGTATCACCGAAATAAGAAACCAGGTTATATTTAGCGCCATTGTTGTTTTTTATTTTATTTGTTTTGTTTTTTAAATTAAATTAATATTTTAAAAATTCATTAATATCTTAATATTTAATATATAGATTCTTAATTTCTATATTTTTTGTTCAGCCTTTTTGATAAAGCATTCATATTATTTTGAGAATTCGCAGTACCAAAATATTGAGCATCTTATATTTATATGTACTTTTTTTTAATGTAATAAAGTCATTTTGTCCATAAACATAGCTTTTATAATACTTTTATTACATTTTAATGTAATAAAACATTATAAAGTTTAATAAGAACATTTGATATTATAATATGAAATTTTCACACATATTGAGAGCTCTCCATAGATTTTGTCTTTTTTTTTTCTATCCATTTTATTGTAAATAAATATATATATTAAAAATAAAGAAGGCATATATATATAACTTTATTAAATTCAACATAAATTAATATATATTCATTTAGTACTGTGAAGTGTTTTATAGTATTGTCGCATCAAAATACTAAGTACTTCATTGTGATTACGAAATATTAAATGAGATGTATTCATGATGCTGCTAAAAATGGATAATGTTGTAATATTATTCTACCAAAATTAAAAGTTACTTTTACAATAACTATTTATCTCCTATTATATAATCTATATTTTACTTCACTCTCTCTTCTTTTTCATGCTTTTGAAAACAAAAGTATTCACTTTTGAAGTGTTAGTATCTAAAAGATGCCATATCATTTGGGCTATTCAACAATATTAATAGAAGCTATTCCATACTTTTTTTTTATATAACACCATAAAATTTTGACATTGTTTTGTTGAAAGGTCTTTAAAAATCTTCATTGACTCTGTGCCCAAACCAAATTTCTATTATCTGTTTTTTATACATGTCGTTGGCAAATATTTTTATGATACTCTCAAACTAGATCATCTTAGGCTTTAATAAAGTGAGTTAGAGAAAAGAATAAGATTTAGGCCTATCAACAGAAGCCAAGATGAATTTCTTCATCCTTCGTGGAAGAACATAGCGCCATGATAGTCATTATCCAGTGTGCAAGTATATAGCCGCCAGTACATAAATGCAGTTCTGGCGGATGTGGAGATTCTATCAGATCTATCCTCAAGCCTCTAATATTGTCCCAAATGGCCACCAGCCAGGACTTGATCTATTTGCCTGATCTCCCTTTCTCCCGCTCTCTCTCTCTCTTTCTCTGTTGAGATAAAGCTAGTTAATCTTGGTTACTCTGCGGTCATCATTCTGTGTAACCTTCCACTCAATGCCAACCTCAAATCTATCACATGACATTATAACAGAACATCTAGTCGACAAGATGAAGGCCTGTGGAGAAAATAAGTTTATTATAGTCCTGAAATCAATTCAACCAACCACCGTTTACCAATACCTCTGTGTGTGGTATATCAATGAATACTCTGTAAAATGTACTCTGTATCCGCATATATATCATAATCGACATAGGGGTATTGCGGGTTAGAAATGTAAACACAGGTATAATTTAAAATGTAAATAAATACTCGTTTATATTATTATGTGATTGGGGTTGCCTAATTGAACAAATACTGCAAAAATCATCATCAGTCTTCAGGATCAAATCGATAGAACACCAGTTCAAAATCACTTTATTAGGTACCGCTCAACAAGAGCAACCTAGTTTATGATAATTGAAACAGTGAATAATATGTGAAGTTCACATATTAAACAAAATGTTAACGCGAGATTCAATCCCTGTTCATAACTGTCGGGAATCGAGGGTGTTACCCACTCGATCTGATAGATCACATGTATATATATGCGTGTTGTGTATAATTTTTGTATTCTACAAGTATAGTATTTACTATATTTTTAAAATTTATAAAAATAATGGAATTTTAAAATCCCTATATATAAAGGTTAGTGTATGTATGTTTGTAGGCTATACACGTCCACAATACAATACGTAACTAATCTGGCTGAAATTTTAACAGTATATAGAGTTGAATCTTAAAAAAACTTATAGGCAAATTTTAAGGGTTCTATCTCGAATATCCTTGGAGTTATTAACAAATTATTCACAAATTTTCCCTATTTCACTCGCAACCAGCGCCTCACTTCGATAACTGCGAGAAGTAAAGTTGTGGAAGGATGGACGACGTGGAGCGACGGGGATTGGTGGAGCGGGACGTTTCACAAGAGTGACCTTGAGTGACTAATGACGGCGTAGGGGCAAGAAATAAATTGCTATCATTTTATGTATATATCAAATTTAAAATATATTGTCAAGCGGCTCAGCGGTTCCAACTACGAGAAGCCCCATGGGACGCCTGTCTATCATCCCTGGACACCGGGGGGGGGGGGGGGGGGGGGGGGGGGGGTGAGAGGTTCGCGGAATCTGGCCGGCGGGGGAGCTGACATCCCTCATTAGGATTAACTCTGTCTTGGGGTAAGTTGTACACTCTATCTCTCCCTTATAATAAATTAATTATCCCCAAACTTCCCCTTGCTTTATTTATCTCCGCGACATATTTTGGCGGAGACGCTGGGTAGCATGACGGAACTTCGAAGAAGTCGACGTCTACAGGGACGTGAACCAATTCTTCAACCTTTGTTACAACGAATAGAAATGGAAGACGACCACAGACCTACTGTTAACGGATCCTACCTCCCTTGTCAGCGCCAACGAGATCCTTCTACCTTTTCTGGAGATGGAAATATAAACCCTGGACAGTGGTTGAAAGAGTACGAGAGAGTTTCGAAGTACAACAGATGGGACGAGACCATGAAGCTTGCCAACGTCGTATTTACAACAACAACAAAAGCCTTTATTTAGGGCATTCCGCCCCATACAGGATTCGCTGTATTTACACGACAACAAGAGGAGAGGGAAGAGGAAACATTTACAACAATATAAGGTTTGTCTCACATTCAGTTATCTATTTACAGATAGTTCATCCTCCAGTATCCTTTGCCCTGCATTCTTTCTCATGCGCCCAGCTTCTGTGCAGAACTTAAAGTATCTAGCAATCAGTAATTCATCATTCAGAGCTGAAGAGAGAAGTTGACATATGCGATGGTATCTAAATTGACCAGAGGTAGGGCTTGGGAAAATTTCAGTACGTTTTTCTGTTAAGAGAGGGCATTGGAAGCAATAGTGAACCAAATTATCATCCATGAGATCCTTACAAAGTAAACAGTTCCGGCCATTTTCTTTCCAGAAGTCTTTACTTCCTTCCCTGAAAAATTGCCATAAAACTCTATGTTGTGCAACTAGTCTTTTGTTGGGAAGCGAGATATTTAATCGTAGGTACTCCTCTGTCATGAATGATTCACTCAGAAATTTGTAGTGAGCAAAGTGGGTTGAATCAGTGATTTTCATCTGATCGTTTTGAATTAGTTGGTCTGTGGTAGTTCTAATTATGCCTGGCAATTCTTTCTGTATGGCTAAGTAGTCTTCGCAGCCCTTAAGAAAGGAATATCCCTTAGAGTCTAGAATTTTTATTAAATTTTGAGTAAAACTGTTTTCTATTTCCTTTTTCGTGGTGACTTTCCAGAGATAGTTTAAGCAAGCATGTGGTAATCTGCTCGTCTCCATTTTTAAAATCCTGACCCAAAACTTTAATGTGAGTTTTACAGCATTAAGTTCAGTTGATATTCTTCCACATTCTCTTCTGAGGATATATCCTGGTGTGAAGTTTGGTAAGTCTAAGAGACGACGAAGAAATGCATCTTGGGTATTATTGACTGTCTTCAGCTGGTTAATTGCCCACATTGGTGCCGCATATAGTAGCCAACGTCGTATTTTACTTGAACGGAACTGCTGGAAGGTGGTTTGATAATAACGAAAAATCACTCAACTCGTGGAGAAGCTTTGAAGACGCATTCCGCGGTGTGTTCGGACTGCAGGAGGATTCTGCTCGACGCGCCGGGGAAGTTCTGAAGTCAAGAGCACAGAAGGCCAAGGAATCCAGCGAGTCATACATCCAGGATATTCTTAGTCTCTGCCACCAGGTGAACCCTCGCATGGAAGAAGGTGAGATAGTTGCTCACATTATAAAGGGAATTTCGGAGGACACATACCAGGTATTGGTGGCGAAAGACATACAGACGGTAGATGAGATCCTGAAGTTCTGCCGTCATCTGACAACCGTCAAGCAGCGCCGGATCGGCCGTACGAAATTCGCCAGGTTGTCAAACGTAATGCCCATTTCGTGTGTTGACGACTCAGACGACTTGGTCGGCTTAATTCGCCGCATCGTTAGAGAAGAGATACAAAAGGTTTTCTCAGCACCTGAAGTGATCAATCCGCTCCGAGAGGTGAACGCCCTGGAACAGACTGTGAGGGAAGAGGTCAGCCGTGCTCTACAACCTACCAGACCACAAGTCAACGTGGTACAACAACAACCACGAACGCCCTATTATAATATCGACCGACCAACCCAACCCAGGAAGACGGAACATTGGAGAACCTACGACGACAAACCTATCTGCTTCCACTGCGGACGACCCGGACATGTCGTCCGTTATTGTAGGGAACGACGGCAGGTCTTTGCTGAAGCCAGGACAAGGAATGGCGGAGAAGGAAGAAATGTTGGATTTTCGAGTCGACCCCCGAGATATGACGCCGACGACGACTATGTAACGCCCCAAACCTCGACGTACTTCTACCGGAGCTCTTCCCCACATCCAAGCCGCGCAAGGTCGCCAGCCCGAAGACAATCCCAGTCGCCAGCCCGTCGTTTCAGCCGTTCTCCCAAGCCTCAGAATGTGAAAAACTAAGTGGAGCGGCTTCTAACGGGGGTGAGGTCGCCATTGAGGAAAATCCTCCAGGGTATATCGCCGCTAAATTAAAAGAAAATTTTGTTATGGTCGAAATAAATGGACGCAAAATTAAAGCATTGGTGGATTCAGGAGCCGACTTTTCTGTTATTTCAGACAAATTTCGACGCGAACTAAAGACACCTCTCTTCAAAGAACCAGGTCCCATTCTTAAAGCCGCAAACAAAAATTTAATAGAAACCATAGGAAAATGTGTCCTGAACATAGAAGTTAATGGTCTGAATATTTCATTTGAATTCGTTGTTATGGTGGAATGCAGCCATGACATAATATTTGGATGGGACTTCTTCAAGGCCACCGAGGCCGTCATTGATTGTGGCAGAAATGAACTCCATCTCGGGGAAACCTCCGTCCTGGAATCTCGAGAGGAGGAAAACCAGAGATTGTTTGCTTCCGACGACTTCGTCATCCCACCTAAATCAATAAAGAAGATCAGTGTGATAAACGAAGAAATATGTGATGTTTTAGTCTCAACTTCTAAGGACTTATTATTAAGAAAGGAAGTTCTTATACCAAACTCATTGGTTACATTTCGACACGGCCGAGGTAGCATTTGGGTGGCGAATGGAGCGTCTTGGCCGCAACTGATTCCATCAGGAATGAATATGTGCACCATGGAAAGTTATGAGAATGGGAATATTTGCAGTCTTATTGAATCCAGCGATAAGTTACAAGAAACGCAGCTAAAGTCACGTGAATGGTCACAGAAGATAAACCTTACTCTAGATCCAGGGCTGTCTGAAATTCAAAGGTTACAGCTTGTTTCATGCCTTGACGAGTTTATTGACATATTTGACTTTGGGAGTACTCCTATTAAGCCCACCAGTACTGTGAAGCATAAGATAAACACAGGAGACCACTCTCCTATCAAACAGCGGCCCTATAGAGTAGCACCAAGTGAACGACGACTAATTCAAGATGAAGTGAACAAGATGATTGAAAATCACATCGTGAAGCCCTCTAAAAGTCCTTGGTCATCTCCAGTTATTCTAGTTCGAAAGAAAGATGGGACCTGGAGATTCTGCTTTGATTACCGTCGATTAAATAAGATAACAAAAAAAGATGTTTACCCGCTGCCACGCATTGACGATGCCTTGGACAGTTTAGCTGGCTCTAGTTACTTCTCCACGATGGATCTTCGGTCCGGGTATTGGCAGATTGAAGTGGACGAAAAAGACAGGGAGAAAACTGCCTTCATCACTCCAGATGGGCTGTATGAATTCCAAGTAATGCCTTTCGGTCTATGCAACGCTCCAGCAACGTTTGAAAGGATGATAGATAGTGTTCTAGGCAGTCTTAAATGGAACATGTGCCTTTGCTACCTGGACGACATCGTAGTTTACGCACCTACCTTTGAGGAACATCTACGTGGTCTACAACTTGTATTAAGGTGCATCCAGAAAGCTGGACTAAACTTAAACCACAAAAAGTGTCTTTTTGGATCAAGGAGGATAAAGATTTTGGGACACCTTGTTGACACCAATGGAATTCATCCAGATCCAGATAAAGTTGAAGACGTCTCTAAATTTCCGAGGCCAAGGAATATCTCTGAACTGAGGAGCTTTCTTGGATTATGTTCCTATTACCGAAGATTTATTGAGAACTTTGCCGACAAAGCTAGATCTTTGCATGACCTACTGAAGACTGAAAAGCAATTCTATTGGGATGCAGCTCAAGAGAAAGCGTTTGAAGTCCTTAAAACAGCTCTAATTTCAGAGCCTGTCTTGGGACACTTTGATGAATCCGCTGTACCCATCTACACACGAATGCAAGCGGACATGGTATTGGAGCTGTTCTTCTACAAATACAAGGTGGAAAGGAGCGGCCTATAGCTTATGCATCTAGAAGCTTGACAAAGGCTGAAAATAAACTATTCTACAACGGAAAAAGAATGCCTTGCTGTAGTCTGGTCTATTAGCAAATTCCGCCCATATTTGTTTGGTCGACCATTCACGGTTGTCACTGATCATCATTCTCTATGTTGGTTGGTAGGGCAGAAAGATCCTTCTGGCCGCTTGGCAAGATGGGCGCTGAAGTTGCAAGAATTTGACGTGACCGTTATCTACAAGAGCGGACGCAAACATAAGGATGCCGATTGTCTGTCAAGGAGTCCGCTTGAGAACGATCAACCAAGTGCTGTGATGTCACTAACCAACGTCGATATAGAGCAGACTAAAGACCCGGATTTAGCTAAAATAATCGATAATTTAAACTCGGGCTACACCAGAAAGGAATTCAGCATTATCGACGGCATCTTATACAAGAAAAACTATAGCACAACTGGAAGACCCTGGCTTATGATGATCCCTAAGCACTTAAGATCGGAAGTTATGGCAGATTTACATGATGCTCCTACAGCTGGGCATTTGGGTTTCGCCCGAACGTATGACAAAGTCAAGAAGCGATTCTATTGGCCTGGACTTTACAGAACTGTTCGCCAATATGTAAGCCATTGTCGGGAGTGTCAACGAAGGAAGAAATTACCTCGACGTCCGGCTGGACAACTTGTATCCATACCGCCCGTAGAAAAACCATTCTATAAGGTCGGGGTTGATCTCCTTGGAAGATTTCCAGTTTCTAAAGATGGAAACCGTTGGATCATTGTGTGCACCGATTATATGACAAGGTATGCCATAACGAAAGCGATCCCAGACGGAGGAGCAATCGAAACAGCTAAGTTCCTGGTTGAAGACGTCATCTTGAAGCATGGAGCTCCTAGAGAAATGATAACAGATCGCGGCAGAAATTTCATTTCTTAAGTAATAAAAGAGATCAATGCTCTGTGCGGAATTGTGCACAGATTTACAACGGCCTACCATCCCCAGACCAACGGCCTGACTGAAAGGTTCAACAAAACTCTGGGAGACATGTTGTCCATGTACACAGGTGTTGAACAGAAGGACTGGGACCAAGTTTTGCCCTATGTCACTTTTGCTTACAACACTGCTAAACAGGAGGCGACCGGCTACACCCCGTTCTTTCTTGTCCACGCCCATGAGGCCGAGACCTACATCGATGCCGTACTACCCTACCTACCAGATGAGATCTCTGACGACTATGTTGGAGAACTTGTGACTAGAGCTGAGGAAGCGCGTCAACTCTCCCGATCACGCCTTTTACAATCACAGGCGAAAGACCGTAGACTTTACGACCAGAAACATACTCCAGTCTATTACCAGAAGGATGATCTTGTGTGGGTTTTTACTCCAATCCGAAAAGTAGGACTATCAGAAAAGCTACTGAAGAGATACTTCGGTCCCTACAGGGTGACCAAAAAGCTTTCAGAAGTTACCTATGAAGTAGAGCCCGTGGACCCCCTCTCCCCGATCACGGAAAGCCAAGGATATCGTCCATGTCATTCGGATGAAGCCCTACCTGGACCCTGAAGAACAACATTCTATTCTACTGGGGAACACCAGCCGTGATAGATTTCCTTCCAGAACAAGGGCTGAGACAAGCTGATCAGCGGGTCGCTGTTTCTCTAAGGAGGGAGTAATGTCAAGCGGCTCAGCGGTTCCAACTACGAGAGGCCCCATGGGACGCCTGTCAATCATCCCTGGACACCGGGGGGGGGGGGGGGGGTGAGGGGTTCGCGGAATCTGGCCGGCGGGGGGAGCTGACATCCCTCATTAGGATTAACTCTGTCTTGGGGTAAGTTGTACACACACACTCTATCTTTCCCTTATAATAAATTAATTATCCCCAAACTTCCCCTTGCTTTATTATCTCCGCGACAATATTCATATAAAAATCAAAATAATATAATTTTCAAATATCGTTGTGAAAATTCACATTTTTATATTTTAAAAACACACAAAGTTTGGAGCGGAACATTTCACAAGAGTGACATCCACGGTGCCAATTTATAAATGTAAAGAAAAGTATTGGATAAAACCGCTGCCCGGTAATTCGGCTAGTATATTATAAATGGAAAACAAATATATATATATATATATATATGTAGTAATCCCGATGTGGAAATACTGGGCAGTCGTGGTAGTGGGTGCGTGATGGGATTCCCGCACGGGGACAGCAAGAGACAGAGGCAGGTCTAGATGGTAGCTCCAAGAAGTAGAGGTAGACCACGGACGTCACGGATGCCCTAAGCCTACGCGGATAGAAGGGGGGTGAGAGATCCGACCGACCGTATAACGGCGTCGCTCTGAAAACAACTACTTTTGTCCCATCTTGGGGGGCTTTTATATGGGACGCCCGCATATGGTGGCGAGTTCTGATTGGCTCCCATAATCACGCCACCTGTCCGGCCACCTGTTGATGGGGTGATTGAACTCATTATCATAAACACCTGTTAGTCTGGTCTACCTTTACTCCTTTGTTTTATTTGTCACTTCCATTGTTACAAGTTCGATACATATTTTTATATAGATATGGGGTTATAATAAATATTAGAAGAAGGTTGTGAACTATCTAACCCAAAATATACTACATATATATATATGTTTTTTAATTCTAAAAAGGAATCTAAATATCTTTATCTTTTCTAAATGTTATTTTAAAACATTTTTAGATTGAAAACATGTTATTTTCATGCTTCTTTTCTTGGACAAGTATATGACTTAATAAAAACACAATTTTGAGCTTGTTTTCATTCATAATTTTTGTGGTTAAATAATGCAAGAGAAGAAGGTTCATCTTAGAAAATATTTTTATTTACTTAAAAACCCCCTTCTACTTGTAATAAATTTATATATAACATAGTTGCGTATTTCTTATTAAATTGCCAAAACTGGTGTTGTGGCTCATTCTTTGTTACCACCATTATGTTTTGTACTGGGTTGATGAACCACTTGCATTGTTTTAATACATTTTTAAAGAGAGAGGTGCCCTTTTTGTCCCACGGTGTCACTCTTGGGCTCAATACTCATACTATTGGATAGGTCTCTGCCTCCCCCTAATCTCCGCGGATCACCACCCTGCCACCCTGATCCTCCTCTACTATATCCCGGCTCTCCTGGCCTCACCCGGCGATGATCCCCTGGCCACCCATCCCCAGGCCCCTCTAATAGTGCAATGTATATAGCGCTTTGTATATATTCGGCTTTGGTGCTAAAAAATCATCCATTTTTATTAACAGCCCCGTAAATAAAGATATTTCCGCAACTTTTTATACACAAATAACATCCTCCCGCAACTTTATGTTATATATAGTTATACATTTAATTAAAAAGGCATATATTGGATCAAAAAATCATTTATTCTACCAATATTTCAGTTGGCTGAACGCCAACCTTTATCAAGGTATTATAAAATATTAATGTTCTATAATACCTTGATAAAGGTTGGCATTCAGCCAACTGGGATATTGGTAAAATAAATGATTTTTTGATCCAACATATGCCTTTTTAATTGAAGATTTATTTATGGATTGCTCTATTTTCAATAGTTATACATATATATGTAAAATCTATATTGCAGATAGGGGCGAGGGTTGTGGCGTAGATGAGTGGTTGTAGTCTTGGGGAATTGTCGTGAGATTGTTATGAGGGCAATCGATGTTGTGTGTGTGTGTGAGTAGTGTAGTCCATATGTCAACCAAATTCTGAATATGTATTCATTCGTAATTAAAGTTTTAATGGAATTGAATTTTTGCGTTTCAGGAACCCTGCTAATAATCGTAAAAATAGAGGCTGCCTGGCCGGCATTCATATTTCTTTAAAAAATAGACACTTTGGCCAGTTAAACTGGCATGTTGATGATATTTAAATAACCCAAAATAAAATGATGACAATCTAATAGCGTAGAGTAATACCATTTTTCAAAATATTTTTCCCCCATTGTGGATGCTACTATATCATCATCAGTTCCTTATAGCGGTTGTTTAAACCTCGTCAACAGAGGTTCAGAAATAAATAAACGCAATGCTATTGAATACAATAATTACGAATGTGTTTATATGCAAAATTGTATTATCATACAATCAGATCTCCAATATATCAAACTTCAATATTGTGAATTTCTATATAATTCGAAAAAATTTTAATCCTCGAAAAAAATTTCATGCAAACCATTATAGTAAAAGGATTCTATATATATAATTTTCCTTAAACAAGTATATATTTCCCATGCCAGGTATGGATGGTTAAAGTGTTCTCTAGGCTATTTCTTTCCGTATAAAAATTGTACCTATCTTGGTCAAAATAAAATCTTATTATCAATAAAAATAATTTTTGCAGAGAGAAAAATGATAAAATGGGAAAAGCTTTAAAAAGTAAAATCGGGGCATTACGTTTATGATAAAATGAAGAAATTTCGTTTTCAAACGTTATCCTACAGTTATTCAATTAGCCATTTTTGAAATATAAAATTATCTTTGAATATTTGCAAAGGTGGAGCTGTTGAAATATAAAGATAGAAAAATTGGTAAAAAAAGCTATTGCGTTGAAACTTGGCGTCTTTCCACGTATTGTCTCAACAATTAATTGAAGACTTTCTGGAATAGACCTACTCTAACACTGTCCATGAATTGCAGCATAGCAATTTCAATGTCACTCTGGTGCTTGAGATAATAATCACAAAGCAGCCAGATTTCCAAATTTCTCCAAAGCAGGCATTAATTCACAAATTATATCAAATTATATCATGTAAACAAACAGCGAATGTATGTAAAGTGGCTTCTGGAATTTATTTGCCTGCTCAACGATATGTCTGCGATTTTCAATTTCAATTCTTGTCACTCTTCAATTTGTGAAGCCGAATTTTTATTGAATATTTATCTTTCGAATTATGTTCTCATTATTCATTGATGCTATGGAGAAACATTTTGTTAGCATGGAAAATTAAATCTATTGTCCTGATATATAGGCAATCTCTTATGTTTCCTTTTTTATAGAAAACAGTCGCAGTTTTATGTTAGCGACTTAGAGGGCGGAACGTTAGAGCGCATTTTTCTGAAAAATTTAAAAATTCTTTAATTCCCGTGACCGCGCTTACTAGAACATTTTAGATTTCAGAACGCCATCTAGTGGAACAAAAATCAACTAAACGTTTATTTAACTTGTTTCATGATATTTGGCCAACCCAATTTCTTGATAAATCAAGAAAAGCTAATCACGTACGCGTTTAGGGCTGTTGGCCCTCTTCAGAGTGGCAGATTGTACATCTACGACCAAAATTTGGCCCCGAAACGCTTACGTGGTTGGCGTATCAATCTCTTGATTTATTAAGAAATTGGGTTGGCCAAATATCACGGAAAAAGTTAAATAAACGTTTAGTTTATTTTTGTTCCACTAGATGGCGCTTTGCCATCTAAAATGCTCATATGAGCGGTGTCAGGATAGGCCTTTTTTGATTTTAATATATGATATTAATTAAATACACTATACAATAGTTTCTTCTATTGCATGAATAAATCTTCAGTCATCACAAATAAATATTTTTTTTACACTTTAATGTTATTTTTCGATATATAAATTTTAATTATTCTAATTTAAATATTTAATTAAAAAGGCATATATTGGATCAAAATATTTATTTTACCAATATTTCAGTTGGCTGAACACCAACCTTTATCAAGGTGTTATAACATTTTAAAGTGTGTCAACAACTAACTTAAAATGTTATAACACCTTGATAAAGGTTGGCGTTAAACCAACTGAAATATTGGTAAAATAAATATTTTGATCCAATATATGCCTTTTTAATTAAATATTTATGGATTGCTCTATTTTCAAAAAAAAAAAATAATAATAAATATTGTAACTTAGAAAATTAGGAAAGACAAACTTCAGGATGACACAGCAATTTATTTAAGGCACAAACAAAATCAACATTTAAAAGATGCAAGCTAAGCAATGAGGGAAGTTTCCAGAGTAGTAAAATATAAGTAATATAAATATCAAGATTAATAATCTGTACATAAAATATAATAAATACTCTGCTACCATATTGTAGCGAAATACATAGTATTTATTATTTTATAAACAATTTTTAATTTTGATATTTATATTTTGCTATTCTGTAAACATGCCTCATTGCCTCTCTAATACTTTATAAATTTTAATTTGTTTTTGACCACGCGTTATCCTGAAGTTTGTTTTTTTCCCTAATTTTCTAAACGTGACAATATCAAAAATGTGAACAATATAAAACAATTTACAACGCAGACCCAAATATTCTACCATTCAAAATTGTTAACATTTTCTGTTTCCATTTATAAATTTTATTTTTAGAATACGTTTGGTGTGCTACCACGTTATGCTGGCGCCATCTACCAAGGGATATTTAAACTATTTTAAGGAATCGAACTATTTTATCTAAAAATAAAAATAAAAATATTTATTATGAAAGATAAGAAAATTTATGATATTATTTATATTATTTTAAAATTTTAATTGTTTTTTTTTTCTATTTTTGACATATATTTACGCTTACTTATTATTAGCATGATTTCTTCTGTGATAAATATTATTAAGCATTATTTCTCTTTCAGACGAAGATTTAAGAAATATTTTACTTAGCGTCAAAATAAAATCAGTTCAATTTTTTAAAATATGATATTTTAAAAAAGGTATATAGAGCTATGTATTATAGCAAAATATATATATTTTTTTGTATTTACTTATTATCAATTTTGATATTTATATAGTTTTCTACTCTGTAAACTTCCCTCATTGCCTTTCTCGTATTTTATAAATTTTATAATTTGTTTTGCATCCTCACGGACCATGATCATGTACTGGCAGACATTACACAGTTACATCCCGAAACAGACCCTACCTGCATCCACTGTTCAGAAGAGCCACAGACAGTTGATCATCTTCTCTTCAGTTGTCCAGTTTTCCTGAGACATAGGATACAAACAGCTGCTTGGACTGACCCACCTCAATTCTATATCTATGGCCAGCCTTCCAGACTCAACCCTCCGCATGAAACTTCCTGATCAACCGGTTCAACTCAGCAATCAAAACAGGACGCGATTAATAGCGCTTAGCACTAGTCCATACTGATGAGCTGGACTCCCCGGGTAGTTGGCGCTCCCTGGATTATAAATATCCCTCTCTCTCTTTGTTTTGCATAATAAATAAATTGCTGTGTTCATTCTGAGGTTTGTATCCATATTTTCTACCTGACATTTGATGGAGATGCTGGGTAGATTATGGAAGACTAACTGATGATAACCGAACAAAACCTTGAATCCATTGATGCTGTTATCTACGTTTTCCCTAGGCTTGTTTTACGATCCCACTGCCGTGTCAAAGCAAGGACTTTCCTCCAAAAAGACCATAGTCCCTATTAAATTTATGACGACAAAGCCGCACTTCATGCCATGAGAGAATGCACGCAAAGTTACTAAGGACAAACTTCCATGGCTTTGAAGAAATTCTTGGAAAAAACACGTCAGATCCATGTCAGTAACAAGATTGGCAAGCTGTGGGTCACAGCTCCCATAAGGAAGGAGTTTTGTAGCAAAGTATTTATTATTCTATTAACAGATTATCAATTTTGATATTTATATTTTGCTACTCTATAAACTTACTTCATTGCCTCTCTTGTATTTCATGAATTTTAGTTAGTGCTTGTGCTTTGAACAAATTGCTGTGTCATCCTGAAGTTTGTCTTTCCTAATTTTCTAAGTGACAATATATATAGATCCAGAAATATATATACAATTATTTAAGAAATTTATACAATACAGAGTGGGAAAGATAGACAAATATACTATTCTCTACTTGACAGTATTTATAAAAAACTTGAAATAATTTAACTAAAATATATTTATAATACAATATAATATAATGCGGCTTGTGATTGTAAAACGACATTCGAAAATTATACCGCATGTGTTTCTTTTCAACGAAAAATAAAAAAATATTTTAAGAAGAAATAACGATTATTTCTATCTTTAGGTATGAGGTATGAAAGGATGAATTGTGAAGAGTAATGATAAACAGAAAAATAAAAGTGTCCAGGGATGGGAAACGAACCCACAGTGTTCCCGCTTACCGGGCAGGTGCCATGTCCACTAGGCTACCCTGGACATATTTTATGTCCCTAAGGTTAGAAAAAATCGTTATTTCTCCTTAAAATAAATTTTGATATTTCGTTGAAAAGAAACACATGCGGGATAATTTTCAAATGTCGTTTTAAAATAACGCCCCATCTATACACAAGATCCTGCAGCGCCGTTCACCCTGTCAACCGAGAAATATTCTCCATCATAGGCCGGACCTGCAGTCCTGGATCTTTCCAGTTGGTCTCGAGGACTACGCCATCACCATCTCCTCAGTGGTGAAGTATGTTATCTACGTATTCTTCGTAGACCACGAAATACGGGATGTCGCTGGAACGCTGGCTATTCTCCACCAAACTCTGCAGCGGTGGTAGAGGCGTCATATTCATTGTATATAGTAACATACATATATATAATTATCTTTTTTAAAATAGTGCAGACTGTGTACTTTTGAATGTATTGACAAGATGTCAATAAAATTATTTTAAAACGACATTTGAAAACTATCCCGCATGTGTTTCTTTTCAACGAAATATCAAAATTTATTTCAAGGAGAAATAACGATTATTTCTAACCTTTTGGATGAGGTATGAAAGGGTGATTTGTGAAGAGTAATGATAAACGGAAAAATAAAAGTGTCCGGTTTCCCATCCCTGGACACTTTTATTTTTCCGTTTATCATTACTCTTCACAAATCACCCTTTCATACCTCATCCAAAAGGTTAGAAATAATCGTTATTTCTCCTTGAAATAAATTTTGATTTTTCGTTGAAAAGAAACACATGCGGGATAGTTTTCAAATGTCGTTTTACAACTTATATATGCTACAAAGAAGGGTGGAATCTTAGAAATGTGGTTTTCAAGAAAACTATGAACAAACGCTTTTAGGATAGTAGAATTACATATAAATATTTGTATCGAGCAATGCTCTTCCGCAAACAATAGGAACAAAGCCAGTTAGGTATAAATTAATTATAGGGCAATAACGCGTCATCTATATATAAGAAAATATTTAAGTACGCAAGTTTCTTTTATATATAGTCGAAGTTTATGTGTAAAATAACTTACGTGTTTTAATGTTTATTATAACAGAATATATTTGGATAATCTACCTTTGGATAACTTTTCATTATGCTCTTAGTTAGAAACCATTATGTTCACTCAACTTCAATTACTGTTTGTATTCAATAAATAATTAATATGTATCAAAGAAAAACCACTCATTATTTCTATCAACTCACAACATACCAAAATAGATACTTAGAATATTGATATGGAATGCCCTATGGGTGTTATTCCCATAAAATCGATCAAAGCGCTGGAAGACTGACTGTCCTTTAACTTGTGATCTATGTAATATCAGAATACAAGATGAAATCATGTATATCATATTTGGTTGCTGTTGCTTGGAGAAACAAAGAGGGGTACTCGTGGGTGTGGTTTATCCTTGTCTCAATCCGATAGTCAACAAATTTATACCTGGATGAAGGCAATGACGTTTAATCAAGGTCTTTGGTTTATATAAATTCTACAAGGCCGCAGTCACCGTTCGGAGGAGATTAATAGAATCGCTGAATGTCGTGGTCCATTTGGATGAGTTGAAGACTAGAACGCGGCTGATTTTACACTAGCTTTTTCAGTGATACGCTAACCTTGATGTATGTACGTAGGAACGTGTGGCGACTGGACATACGTCAGACCTGGAGGCTGTTGTTGGGTGCTGCCCTGCCTGGAGTACAGGAGCTCCATCTATGATTCCTTTCTTCCTGAGGTGAATCTGTATAAGCCCAGTATTCTTAATGAAGCTGTATGTATAAAAAATATATGTACACCCATACCTCGCTTTGCGTCGGGGTTACTTTCCAAAAAAAAACACGACGCAAATTGAAACGACGCAAAGTGAAAATATGTGAAGGCGCAATCAAAAACAAAGGTGTTGCCATATTTTAGGAAAAAAATATATAAAAAAAAAATTAAAGACTCGAATCCAAAACAACGCAACTTCGAAAATCTAACGACGCACAGTGAAAATCAGTAAAAATTAAGCAGCGACGCAACTTCGAAAAAAACGCAAAGCGAGGTATTGGTGTATAGATATGGAATGCCAATGAGAGCTATCCGAGCAGTCAGTGAGTATCATATTTTACAATTAATTCCTACAACTATATAAAAATAAATCAAGAGAGAAAATATATTTCAAAGAGAGAATAATTAATTTGTTTGTCATTTTGCCAAAGTCAACAGAGTAATTTACTAAAATTATCTTTGGCGATGAATACATACGTTAACACATTTTTTATTTCTTTTATTATTTTTCTTGATTCAAACATAATGATTTTTTTTACTTCATCTGAAATTTAGTATATCTCAAAAAACTTTCTTGCTATTTTGAAAATACATAGATTCTGATCTCGCATCTCCTGTCCGCGGGCTATCCACGCAGTTTTATCGACCGGCATTTTTTCACACCCAACCAAAAAAGAACCACACCTCCTGTATTTAAAAGCACCTGCGTCCTCCCATACTCCACCACGAATTCCGGTATTGGTTCCTTTTTACGTAAATACGGCATTCGCACTTTTTACAAGTGCACACCTTCCCTTCACACCCTCTTAAGACATCCTATCACAAAAAGCTCCGCCAAACGTAACCCCCAATCCCTTTCCAACGCCGTTTACAAAATTCCCTGTAACGATTGCGATTTACACTACATTGGAGAAACAGGCCGAACAATCGCCATCAGAGCCAGTGAACACGCCCGTAACATCCGCTCGAAAGACAAAAAATCGCTCATATACCAACATATCGCCGAGTCCGGACATTCCTTCAATCTCGACAACACAACCCCCATTTATAGCGATATAGCAAACAAATACCAACGCTTAGTTCTTGAGGCCCTTGTATCTAATACTACCCCCAGCCTCAACAGAAAGATTGACCTCCCGCCCCAATATTCTGTTTTTTATTCTACCTCAGATACACCTTCTTCGTAACTTTTAACTTTATCTTTATTCCGCTGATTTTTTATTTTTATTTTTTATTTTTATTGTTGTTTTTTCTTGCTTTTGTCTTCGCCTCTCGTTGTCCGCCTTTCTCACTTCGTCTTAGGTATACAGATTTTCAACGGGCTGATATTCTTTGTACAAACTCAAAATGATATTTATACAGAGTAAAATTGAAAATATTTTGTTATTAGCATGTGCTCTCGCGGGCGTGCATCAGATTGTTTTTAATATTTTTAATACTTTTAAACTGTCGCTTATAAATATAGCATCTCCTTCTTATTCATGTCAACACCTGATGAAGGACGGGTGACGTCCGAAAGCTTGTGTACAGCTCAATAAAGAAACTCACCACTTTCCTCTTGATCTCCCTTTTACACTTCAAACGTGGCTATATCTCTTCTACCATATGGATACATATTATATATTTTTCATATTGTCGCGCGTGACCCCTCCGGTTCTTCGCGACTACGCCGCTTCCTCCTTCGTGGATCACCTACCCAGGCTTCGATGCTTCCCATCTGCAGCTCTACCCTGCAGACCGCCCAAAGACCTCTGAGAGCCACCACTTAGGTGGATCTCCTTTCCTCTGACAGTATCTCTCGGCCTTACCACTGGTGGGGGGACACAAGAGACTTACCAGAAGAGTAGCGACTGTCTTCTTCTTTCTTATCTCCACTCAATCATATTAGGGTATCAAGCTTGTAAAGCTTGACAACAATCATGACTGAGTGAAGTAGAATGCGTCTGCCTTTGTCATTAAGACTGGGAGCACTACTCAGTGGCAGGCCGATTTAACTCCAAAAGAAATGGCCGCCTCTGACATGAGGAACAGACACCATGTGCAGCTGCTCCTAACGTGGAGTACAGTAGCGACTGTGATGTTGGCGAGGGTAACAACAGCAACCGGTACCTATACTTCTAACACTCCTTCTCCTTCTAATGTTATCTTTACATTACACAAGAACTCAAATATCATTTAACGGGCATTTACATTTATTTACATCTTAACGCCAATAACAACGGATATTTACATTCATTAGCTCCAGGAGCTCCAATATATGTATTTTTACTATATGTAAAGGATTTTTAGGATATATATATTTAAAGCATTTCTCAGAGAGAATTTTTAAACTTTTTCCTTTTTCAAGTGTAAATATGCAAAAATACCTACCACACCTCTATATATATTGTAGAAATTTGCGAAATAATTGGCCTGATGATGAGCTAACGCTTGAAAGCTTCCGTTTTATTTTATTTAATAAAATAAACTTTTTGCAATTAATTTTATCGGTGTATACCTTTTAAATCTCCATTGCAATTATTCCACAATCTAACTATATAATGATTTAAGTATGGATTGCTTTATTTTCAGAACAAAATATCAACATATATAGTCACGACCGTCTTTCCTCAATTCCTCATGTCACGGATGCGCGCGCATCATCATTATGATCATTATATCATTATCTAATGATAATAAAAATAATAATTATTATTATATAATTATTATTATTAATTATTTAATTTAATCAACATATATAGTCACGACCGTCTTTCCTCAATTATAATTTCCTCAATAATAATAATTATTATTATTATATTATTATTATTATTATTATTAATATATATAGTCACGACCGTCTTTCCTCAATTCCTCATGTCACGGATGCGGGCGCATCATCATTATGATCATTATATCATTATCTAATGATAATAATAATAATAATTATTATTATATTATTATTATTAATATATAGTCACGACCGTCTTTCCTCAATTCCTCATCGCTGTCACGGATGCGCGCGCATCATCATTATGATCATTATCTTCTATAGAAGCTTCTATCTTTATAATTATGTATATTTACAAAAAGTCAATTCGCTCGCGCCTCTAGCGATGAAAATGAGGGGTAATACCAGCTGACCTAATGTACATATAAAGTTTGGAGCGGGACTTTTCACAAGAGTGACATCCACGGCTCCAATTTATAATTGTAACAAATAGTATTTGAATAAAAACATTCAATCGGGTAAAACACGGGCGTTGCCCGGGTCATTCGGCTAGTATAATATATGCGTCATATATTTTTTATTCATTTCAGGATAAGAGCTGTATGAATAAATTTTGATCACATATATTAGAAGAAAATAATAGCGTTATAAAATATATTTATAATTTTCACAAATGTTTTTTTTTTTCATTATAATCACCAAAAGTTACTTTTGCCTCTACTTCTGAATTTTATTTCTTAGAAGGCTGGTTAAACCGTTTGGTTTTCGACCACTAGGACCCGGGTTCGATCCCGCATTGGACACTTTTTTTCTGTTTAAAGAAAAAAAAATGCTCCAATGGCCCCCGATTCTTGCCAAAGTCCAACCCCACCAGCGAGTGCAAGTAACCAAACGGGGCTCTGGCATTAGTAAGTGCAAAGTCGAACTGCTTTTCACATGTGTAGACATGTGGTGCACTTACAGTAAAAGCAGTCGCTAGCTACCCACCATGATTATCATGGCCTGTACCACGTGTACTAGGGATAAGCAAAAAAAAAAAAAAATCTACAAGGGTAGTTTTTAATTATTATTAGTTATTATATATATTAAAAAAAGCATTATATGGAAATTTTACCGGGAGGATATTGATCTAAAAAGACAAAATTCGTCTCTCCCGTCAAAATAAACGTCAAAAATAGACGCCATCTATTGACCGTCTCCGCAAACTAGCGGCCTTGTGTCGGTGACAAAGCCACAACATCAACTTTGGCAAACTGAAAAACGTCCACCTAGAGACCATGGTTTCAGGCTAATGGTCCTCGTCAGTCTAGGGCGGACTAGTTTTGACGTCTATTTTGATGGGAGAGGCGACTTTTGTATTTTTAGAAAAAAAAAAATAGTAGTCTCTCAAAAAGATTAATTGATTACATTGTTGTTTGTAATGGGAAATATTATTTCACATTCTAAGCTAGAAGTCTTATTAAATACTCACAGATGATGAAAATTGACACCAGCGATGGTTGATTTAGGAGTTGATCTTGAGAAGCTATTTCCATCCATTTTGAAAATTATGTTGAACATACATATTTGGAAGTATGAGTAGTTTAAAGAGTTTTGATATCTTAATAAAATACATATTGAATATTGACTTGTTATTTGTATATAAATAAAATTAATTTTAAATCATATTGGATGTTAAACAGAAGAACAGCCTTGTTAAAACTAACAAAAAATGTAAAAAAAAAAAATCTGTTCAAGAAATCAAATTTTGGAGGTAGCGATAGGCAGGTGGTGAATCGGAAGAAATAAACGAACGACTTTAATCATGAATATGATGTTTATTCAAATATGACGATTGACCTCGACTAGAGGTTACCTTTACCCCGTTGGGAAACAGCTTCCCTGGCCACCTGTCCCTGTGAGATAGCCTCCTTGACTCTTGACCTCAACTTCTTTGTCCTTAGGCTTCTGTAACCCCTTTATCTTTAGGCTTCTTGAACCTCTCGTGCCTTTCTTCTTGAGCTTCAGGCCTTATCTTCTGGGTTCCAATGAACCTCTCTTGCCTTTCTTCTTGAGCTTCAGGCCTTATCTTCTGGGTTCCAATGAACCTCTCGTGCCTTTCTTCTTGAGCTTCAGGCCTTATCTTCTGGGTTCCAATGAACCTCTCGTGCCTTTCTTCTTGAGCTTCAGGCCTTATCTTCTGGGTTCCAATGAACCTCTCGTGCCTTTCTTCTTGAGCTTCAGGCCTTATCTTCTGGGTTCCAATGAACCTCTCGTGCCTTTCTTCTTGAGCTTCAGGCCTTATCTTCTGGGTTCCAATGAACCTCTCGTGCCTTTCTTCTTGAGCTTCAGGCCTTATCTTCTGGGTTCCAATGAACCTCTCGTGCCTTTCTTCTTGAGCTTCAGGCCTTATCTTCTGGGTTCCAATGAACCTCTCGTGCCTTTCTTCTTGAGCTCGAGCTCCTTGATTCGCTCTCCTAATCTGCAGACTCTCTTTCTTCCCCGCCCGCTTTTCTTTTTATAGGGTCCCAAGCACGTGACCAAACCACATAAAAAACTACAAAAATCAAACCTAAACAAATGAATCTTTCTAAAACGAAAAATATGCAAAAACATGCAAAAAACTTATACAAAAACTATGCAAAAAAACCATGCAAAAAAACTATGCAAAAAACTATGCAAACTAGTCTCAACATCCTCCCACCAAATTTTGACAATTATTATTGTCAAAATTAATTTTATACAATGGCCACATTATCCAGAGATATATCTTTCAGATCTCTTAATCTCTCCGCCATATCTGTTTTTATAAACCTCGGGAACTATCCCTGGCCACCTGTTACTTGGGAGATAGCTACTCGGGAGACAGCTCTACCAGTTCTTCCCGCCACCTGTTACCCGGGAGACAGCTCTACCAGGTCTTCCCGCCACCTGTTACTCGGGAGACAGCTCTACCAGGTCTTCCCGCCACCTGTTACTCGGGAGACAGCTCTACCAGGTCTTCCCGCCACCAGCGGAAATTGCCCCATAAGCGTCCATCCTCTTCTTCCAAAGAAATCTGAGGTAGTCCCAATCATTCTCCTTGATGGCCATCACCTGGAAATATCTCCTCATGTCGGCCAAAACTCCAAACTTATTTTCTCGAAATTTTATCCTTATGTCAGGAATTCTCCTCAGTAGATTGGGTCTCCTCCTCAAATACCGTTTCAAGGCGAGTCCGCCGTGTCCTCGACAGGAAGCGTCGTCATATACTGGCCGTATAGGCGTAGTTTTGGACTCACACCCAAATACAGGGCGATGGGGCAAATAGTATCCCTTTACCTCAGGTGGATTTTCATTAACTCCTCCGATGAACCCTTCATTCAACCAATCCTTTGTATCAATAATTCTTTCTTCCACCTTTGAATCAGTACCTTGTTCTGCATCTAGCTTTTCTTCTGCCACCTTTGAATCAGTACCTTGTTCTGCATCTAGCTTTTCTTCCGCCACCTTTGAATCAGTTCCTTGTTCTGCATCTAGCTTTTCTTCTGCCACCTTTGAATCAGTACCTTGTTCTGCATCTAGCTTTTCTTCCGCCACCTTTGAATCAGTACCTTGTTCTGCATCTAGCTTTCCTTCATAATTATCCTTTATTTTAGATTCCGTATTTCCAGTCGGTCTTGCCTCCACCAATTTCCTCGATGCTTGAACTTTGACAACTCTTTCCTCATTATCATCAATCGATTTAGTTTCATCATCTGAAATCCCCACTTGATCAGCACCTTCAGCTACCGCTCTAGAATTGTTCACCGATTCATAACCTTTAATTGCAGTTCCAGAATCCTTTACTCCATTACCCTTGGTTTCAGCTTCCGAATCCCTTATTCTATCGCCTTTGGATTCAGCTTCAGAATCTTCCTTATTCTTTAAATTTGCCTCTTCATATTTTTCATTAGCATTTTCTTCTTGCTCCAACTCTTCCTTATTAAAGTCCATTTCTAATATATATTCATCACTTGAGATTTGTCTTCCTTTATACTTGAGACTCTGTCTTCCTTTACACTGGAGACCCTGTCTTCCTTTACACTGGAGACCCTGTCTTCCTTTACACTGGAGACCCTGTCTTCTTTTACACTGGAGACCCTGTCTTCCTTTACACTGGAGACCCTGTCTTCCTTTACATTTGCTTCTTTAAATTCAACTTTATTTTTACCATTAGCAGAAAGAGCATCTTTTTCCCGCTAACGCATTACGCGAATCCTATACTCTAAATTATATCTTTCCATTATATAGATCTCATAATCCTCAAATTCATTATTTATCTCATCATCGGTAATAGCCTCTTGGGCCAATAAAATTCCCTGGCATTGTTCATTTAATGCCACCAGTTCCAAATGGAGAGATTCCAACCTATCATATTTTGCATATATCCCATTTTTATCAATGGAAGGATCCTTTAACTCTGCATTTAAACTATTGACCTGCTCAGCAAATTTACCTCTGGCAACTTTTCTTATTTCGCTCAATTCCTCCATTTCGCCACCAAGCCTATCGCGTCCGGCTCACCAAATGTTAAAAACTAACAAAAAATGTAAAAAATAAATCCTTCTAAGAAATCAAAATTTTGAGAGGTAGCGATAGGCAGGTGGTGAACCGGAAGAAATGAACAAACGACTTTAATCATGAATATGATGTTTATTCACATATGACGATTGACCTCGACTAGAGGTTACCTTTACCCCGTTGGGAAACAGCTTCCCTGGCCACCTGTCCCTGTGAGATAGCCTCCTTGACTCTTGACCTCAACTTCTTTATCCTTAGGCTTCTGTAACCCCTTTATCTTTAGGCTTCTTGAACCTCTCGTGCCTTTCTTCTTGAGCTTCAGGCCTTATCTTCTGGGTTCCAATGAACCTCTCTTGCCTTTCTTCTTGAGCTTCAGGCCTTATCTTCTGGGTTCCAATGAACCTCTCGTGCCTTTCTTCTTGAGCTTCAGGCCTTATCTTCTGGGTTCCAATGAACCTCTCGTGCCTTTCTTCTTGAGCTTCAGGCCTTATCTTCTGGGTTCCAATGAACCTCTCGTGCTTTTCTTCTTGAGCTTCAGGCCTTATCTTCTGGGTTCCAATGAACCTCTCGTGCCTTTCTTCTTGAGCTTCAGGCCTTATCTTCTGGGTTCCAATGAACCTCTCGTGCCTTTCTTCTTGAGCTTCAGGCCTTATCTTCTGGGTTCCGATGAACCTCTCGTGCCTTTCTTCTTGAGCTTCAGGCCTTATCTTCTGGGTTCCAATGAACCTCTCGTGCCTTTCTTCTTGAGCTTCAGGCCTTATCTTCTGGGTTCCAATGAACCTCTCGTGCCTTTCTTCTTGAGCTTCAGGCCTTATCTTCTGGGTTCCAATGAACCTCTCGTGCCTTTCTTCTTGAGCTCGAGCTTCTTGATTCGCTCTCCTAATCTGCAGACTCTCTTACTTCCCCGGGCGCTTTTCTTTTTATAGGGTCCCAAGCACGTGACCAAACCACATAAAAAACTACAAAAATCAAACCTAAACAAATGAATCTTTCTAAAACGAAAAATATGCAAAAACACGCAAAAAACTTATACAAAAAACTATGCAAAAAACTATGCAAACTAGTCTCAACAAGCCTTTTCGTTTAATATTGATGAAAGCAGTAGAATTTAATAATTTGAGAATAATTATTCAAATATCATCAAACCTTTAAAACAAATCATATAAATATAATGAAGCAAAGAATATTATGAAGATCTCTTCATTTGGATTGAAATTGTAAATAATGCAACAAGAAAAATATAACATTTTGAAAATAATTTGGCTCGAAGTTGTAAAAATAATGAAACAATAAAAATATAACATTTTGAAAGTCATTTGGCTTGAAGTTGTAAAAATAATGAAACAATAAAAATATAACATTTTGAAAGTCATTTGGCTTGAAGTTGTAAAAATAATGAAACAATAAAAATATAACATTTTGAAAGTCATTTGGCTTGAAGTTGTAAAAATAATGAAACAATAAAAATATAACATTTTGAAAGTCATTTGGCTTGAAGTTGTAAAAATAATGAAACAATAAAAATATAACATTTTGAAAATCATTTGGCTTGAAGTTGTAAAAATAATGAAACAATAAAAATATAACATTTTGAAAGTCATTTGGCTTGAAGTTGTAAAAATAATGAAACAATAAAAATATAACATTTTGAAAATCATTTGGCTTGAAGTTGTAAAAATAATGAAACAATAAAAATATAACATTTTGAAAATTATTTGGCTTGAAGTTGTAAAAATAATGAAACAATAAAAATATAACATTTTGAAAATCATTTGGCTTGTAGTTGTAAAAATAATAAAACAATAAAAATATAACATTTTGAAAGTCATTTGGCTTGAAGTTGTAAAAATAATGAAACAATAAAAATATAACATTTTGAAAATCATTTGGCTTGAAGTTGTAAAAATAATGAAACAATAAAAATATAACATTTTGAAAGTCATTTGGCTTGAAGTTGTAAAAATAATGAAACAATAAAAATATAACATTTTGAAAATCATTTGGCTTGAAGTAGCTCGCAACTGTGACGTGGGATTCCATAATTCAGAACCAAGAACTTTAAGCCATCCAATAAACTTTGGATCTTTTTAATTTCTTATATCATCTACAGGTCCAATGATCTTGATAGGAGTATCAGAAATATTCTAATTAATGAAGAATTCTTTTTTTTTTAAATTGTGGCAAAGAGAGACCATTGTTATATTTTACAAGGTTGTTCCAAAAGTTCGTAAAGACTTACAAAAAATTGAAATACCAATATTATTCGCTGTTATGTATAATGTCTTTGTATTATATATAAAGTAATTGTATTATGTATTATTGTGTATTCGCCGTAATATTATTATTCGCCGAATAATAAGAAAAACACGAACTTTTGGGACAACCTTCTATATATAAAAAAGTACATAATCGTGATGCAAAGAGATTCTTGCAAGGTTTTTTTTTTAATTTAACGTAGCTTTCGAGGTTTTTTCATTCTAAAGAAGTAAAAAATCGATGATACAGACGATTTCCCAAAGCTTGGCTTTCATTGATAAGTAAGATGTAACACAAATATCTACACAACCTTTCCTTCTAATTATCCATTAAGATTGTTGACCCGATAAACTGGCGATGTCTACACAGACCACAGCCTGGCTTATCACTGATAGATGCTAAGTACCTAGGTTTGGCTTTCATTGATAAGTAAGATGTAACACAAATGTCTACTTAACCATTCCTTCTAATTATCCATTAAGATTGTCCGACCCGATAAACTGGCAGTGTCTACACAGACCACAGCCTGACTTATCACTGATAGATGCTAAGTACCTAGGTTTGGCTTTCATTGAACCCTGTAGATAAGGTGTAACACAAATGTCTACTTAACCTTTCCTTCTAATTATCCATTAAGATTGTCTGACCCGATAAACTGGCAGTGTCTACACAGACCACAGCCTGACTTATCACTGATAGATGCTAAGTACCTAGGTTTGGCTTTCATTGAACCCTGTAGATAAGATGTAACACAAATGTCTACACAACCTTTGCATCTAATTATCCATTAAGATTGTCTGACCCGATAAACTGGCGATGTCTCAAGAAAGCATGCCAACAAAGTGACTAATACAGAGAATTCATTGTGTAAGTGGATTTGTTAGCTCTTACTTCATTTGCCATGTTGAGAGAGCATATTTTAATATAGATATTCATTTTATGGCGATCGAACGTTGTGGCCCACTGTACGTATTACATCCCAAACACGATGTGACACCAGCTATTTCTGTCTTGAGCTCGATGTACCATCTCGGCGACCGTTAAGCCAGTGAGTTCCTTTAATTGGTCCACGAAGACTATGTTCATAGTATAAATCATTTTATTCGCGATCGAACGTTGTGGCCCACTGTACGTATTACATCCCAAACACGATGTGACACCAGCTATTTCTGTCTTGAGCTCGATGTACCATCTCGGCGACCGTTAAGCCAGTGAGTTACTTTAATTGGTCCACGAAGACTATGTTCATAGTATAAATCATTTTATTCGCGATCGAACGTTGTGGCCCACTATAATAATTACATCCAAAACACGATGCCACGCCAGCTATCTCTGTCTTGAGCTCGATGTAACATCTCGACGACCGGTAAGCCAGTGAGTTTCATGTTGCTTCGACATTCATACAATGAGCGTTCATGGGAAAAATAATTCCTATGGTGGGGTCCCTTCTACAGACCTACTGGGACTTAGCTGGGGTGTTCTACTCATCCCCATACGTCTCGGGAGGAGCCTTCACGTCTTGGGTGGCCCTACCAGTATCCTAGGATACAGACGTACTTTGCTTCCACCCTCCAGGAACACCCCTCACCGCGTTGAGGCGCCCGTATAGTTTAATATCTAATATAAACAATTCTTCAGCTTTGAATATGATTGTCATATGTTAAAAAAGGCTACAAGCCAGATAGGACGGTTGTAAACTCGTACAATGAGTAGAGATAACCTATACGTCCACGAGTTCAGAATCCAAGAAGTTTAAATATCTATGTAATCTAAGTTACACGCCTGTCTCATATCTCTATCTCTAGGTGTCTGAAAACAGTTATGTAAATATGTTGTTTTGTGATATAGAAAACAATTATATAACTTTATTTCAATCAATATATATGGAATAATAAAGCACATGTGCTCCTGGTCAGGATATGCCTTTTTTATTTTTAATATCAACACCTGACCTTTTTATTTTCTTCTATTATTTATTCATGCGTTAAGCGTATTTATGCAATTTTGGCCTTGAATACTTTCTTAGTTTCTCAAGAAGCCTCTGGAACCAAAAATCTTTTTGGTTGCAGTGGTACAGCCTACTCCACGCTGACGAGCGCCAACAGCGCGAAACGCGTTCGTGGATGGCTTTTCTTGATTTATCAAGAAATTGGGTTGGCCAAATATCAGGGAACAGGCTATATCAATGTTTAGTTGATTTCTGTTCCACTAGATGGCGCTCTGCCATCTGTAAAGCACTTTTGCTCCTGGTTAGGAGATGCCTTTTTATTTTTAATATCAACACCTGACCCACTTATTATTTTTTTCTATTGTTTTTTTCATGTGTAAATATGTCTCTCTCTCTCTCTCTCTTACTATAAATATTGTACTTGATTCAAAATAAGTGTGTGAGAGCTAGTTAGTGTTGTCTTTGTTGTTAGATAGACCTCAGTCAAGAGTAGAAAGACGCCATATAGAGAAAGGTCCCGAGACCTGAAGAAGTTTAGGACGTCTAGGTGAAGCAGAGCCTGGGTGTAGACACGCTTTACGTGACACTAGGATTGATTGATTCGATTCCAAAATCACTTTATTTGGTACCGCTCAACAAGAGCAACCTAGTTTATGATAATTGAAACAGTGAATAATATGTGAAGGTTATTCACATATTAAACAAAATGTTAACGCAGGATTCAATCCCGGTTCATGACTGTCGGGAATCGAGGGTGTTACCCACTTGTCCACCGACTTATTATTATTTATAGGTTGATTGAAGCTTTAATTCTAATATATCAGCATCTCTACGAACCATCACCTGATAACTTAAACTAACCTAACCTTTTCAAGAATAATCAATCAAGGATAAATTTCTTTCAGGCTTTTTTCGCCCTTCCACAGATGAATCTTAAATATAAGAGTACCTGTTAGCAATTCATCAATGGACGCTGTTATATTTAAAATTTCTCCTGTGAAAGGACGAAAGATTATTTTCTTTCTTTACTCCTGTAATTATTATTTTTTTAAAAGAAGCTACGCATCAAAAAATATTTCAACCTTCTTATACAAAACCTCCATGAGAGGACACTCACGCTAGAGAACACTTCTCAACAAAGGACAGTTTTCATTAGCAAAATGAACATTCATGTTTAAATGCTTCCATTTATTATCTATAGATGGCACGTAATCTCCATATAGTAATTTCGTGCCCGAAATATTTGTGAATTTAAATGTTTTAAAAGAAACTTATATCCCCGCGGAAGCCTGATTTTACATCTTAATTATAGTAGTAAAAATACAGAGACCTTTAAAAATAAATATTACCATAGGACAACTATAATTAAAGATGGGAATCGGTGAAAGAGAGAGAGATAGGATAGTGTAAACCATTGGTTTTCGACCGTGACGACACGGGATTGAATCCTGCATTGGGCACTTTTTTATGATAAAAAAAAAAAAATGCTCCAATGGTCACCGATTCTTGGAAAAGTTCAACCTCACCAGCGAGTGCAAGTAACAAAACGGGGCTTTGGCATATTTGTATGTGCAAAGTCAAACTGCTTTTCACTTGTGTAGACATGTGGTGCGCTTACAGTAAAAGCAGTTGCCTACTTCTACCCACCATGATTATCATGGCCTGTACCACGTGTACTAGGGATAATTAAAACAAAAAAGACATGTGGTGCACTTA
>CP092863.1:64027898-64085936 GCA_030710605.1 Cordylochernes scorpioides
CTTTTTTAAATAAACTTATTTGATGCCTTTTGACTCAGAGATTAAAGTTTTTGAAAAGATACTTTTTCCTGAAGGTCTGATATTTTTTACTCAATATTGAAACAAGGGATTATTTTTTTTTTATCTTCTTAGTGAGATCTTTGATAAGCTCTTCCATTTTCAATTCATAATGATTTTCATCATGGAAGACTGTTAGTCATATCTTGGAAGCTTCTTTTGCATACACACATAGCATATTGTCGTATTCAGTCATAATGAGAAATTACATAGAAACATCTTAAAGTCTTTTGAAACAAGTCTTCATACATATACTTCTATAGGTTTTTAATCAAATATCTTCTTGTACCATGTCCTGAATACCATTATGAGTAATGGTCGAAGGATAATGGTTGTCTCTATTACCTTAATTCTATGGGACAGCCTCTTGTTCTAAACAAATTTGCATAGATGAGAATCTTCATGTTGATCTAGTGTCATCAAAAAAGTAAGAGGAATCTCTTGATCTTTAACTCTTTTAATCTCTAAACTAGATAGTGTTGAACTATTGCAAGTTTATACATGTGTGCGCTTTCATACTTTGTATTCTATGATATGAATGGAATACCTATGTTTAATACATGAATAGATTATATTGTAATATTATAAACTCAAAAGGAACTTCTTCTATAGAACATTTATTTTATATACACGAATTTATTGGGTTTAATTTGAGACCTCGAGATATTATTCGACCAGCACGCATCCTCCACCATGTACGTATATTTACAAAAATTGTTTATAACACACAAAGAATGTAATATATATTTTCTCCACCTTTCAATATAATTAATAATTAAATATGTAAAAATTATTTTGTATATAAAAATAGTATATATATCATCAATTTGTTAACCTGATACTCCTGTTGAAGGACTGACAAGTCTGAAAGTTTGAAAATAAAAATTTGAACAAGAAACATAGCCCTGGGAGCTTTATTTATTTTATAATAAAACATGTTTATTTAGCTAGCTTTCAAACGACATTGTTCTTCAACGGGGGTAAAGACAAGGTGTGATGTGTGCAATAATATAGACGTACATTGAGAGCCAAGATATATACAATTTTGTAACTAACATGATGGCAGGTAGAATTACAAATTAAGAAAATTGCATAAGCCGTGGATATGAATAAGCGATAGAACTCTCCCTGTTTAGATAATCAAATAAAGTAAAGCACGAAGGAAGATGAGTTTCTTTTTAATAAATGCGAGCGAGCTTTCGGGCCATATTTGCATATCTTAATTGTAATCATAGTTGTATTTTGTTTCTCCGCCTATAAGAAAAAATGTAAATATGCTAAAATATTGCTTACCATAGTATAAATAGGCTTGTATCTCTTTGAAGGGCGTGTGGCCCGAAAGCTCGCTCGCGTTTATTAAAAAGAAACTCATCTTCCTTCGTGCGCGCGCTTTACTTTATTTGAGAAATTTGTATATATCTTGGATCTCAATATTCATCTATATAATTGCACACATCACACCTTGTCTTTACGTCCGTTGAAGAACGATGTCGTTTGAAAGCTAACAAAATAAACATGTTCTATAGAAGAAGTTCCTTTTGAGTTTATAATCTTTCAATATAGTTATGGTAATGTTGATGTCTACATGTATGAATAGATTGTTATAGTTTTCCTTTATTTGAAATATTTGCTGTAAAATTTAATAAATTGTCCATATATAATTATAAAAAAAGACATCTCCTTATTGTGCAACTGAAAGTTGTTGATGAATTTCAGTTGCAAGATAAGGAGATGTCTTTTTTATAATTTATGCACCTTATCCCAGTACAATATCACATTTTTACTATTTTTTCACATTGTCCATATATAGTTGTTTTTAGTTTTTGTGTATGCTCTTTATTGGAAAATGAGTGCCGTTGCAATGTTAGTCACCTTGGACCAGAATTTGGTCAAATATTCCAAGAGTCCAGGGGGAACTGGTGTGGTCAGATTTCACCTTTTCCTCCCCCCCCCCCCCCCTTTTTTTCTAATTTAAACAGAAAACATATATGTATGTGTGATACGCGCGTCTCTCTTTATATAATTAAATCTATATATAGATGGAAATTTTGCCGGGAGGATATTGATCTAAAGAGGCAAAGTTCGCCTCTCCCGTCAAAATAGACGTTTAAAACCAGACGCCATCTATTGACTGTCGCCGCAAACTAGCGGCCTCGGGTCGGTAACAAAGCCACAACACCAGCTTTGGTAAACTGAAAATCGTCCACCTAGAGACCATGGCTTGGCTGACGAGGGCCATTAGCCCGAAACCATGGTCTCTAGGTGGACACTTTTCAGTTTGCCAAAGCTGGTGTTGTGGCTTTGTCACCGACCCGAGGCCGCTAGTTTGCGGCAACGGTCAATAGATGGCGTCTGGTTTTAGACGTCTATTTTGACGGGAGAGGCGACCTTTGTCTCTTTAAATCTATATACTTCTTAGAGAGAGAATTAGAGATACTTCGATCAGTAAATATTTTTATTATCTCAACGTTTGGACAAAATCTTTTGTAAGGAACATTCTGAGAACGCCTTTGCAATTTTAGAATAAATTTTAATTATTTTCAATTGCTTTAATTTTTATTTGTTCCAGACGAAGACAAAAGATCCTTGTCGAAATGTCAAGATAATAAAAAAAGATTTACTGGCAGAAATATCTTTAATTCTAAGAATCATGGATGGCGGCCAGGCAGCCTCTATATTTACGATAAAGTTATATAGTTTCACATTTTGAAAAAAAAATGCTCCAATGGCCCCCGATTCTTGAAAAAGTCCAACCCCACCAGCGAGTGCAAGTAACCAAACGGGGCTCTGGCATTTGTAAGTGCAAAGTCGAACTGCTTTTCACATGTGTAGACATGTGGTGCGCTTACAGTAAAAGCAGTCGCTAACTACCCACCATGATTATCATGGCCTGTACCACGTGTACTAGGGATAAGCAAAAAAAAAAAAACATTTTGCGTCAAATTCTTTTTTTTTTTTTTATCCAAAACGAAAAAGATGAATTTTCGAAAAATCTTCTTACAATACAATAGTTCTTTGGATTAAAGATACTTTGGCCTGTAAATCTTTTTATTATCTCGACGTTTCGACAAATATCTTTTGTCAGGGACATTCTGAAAATGCTATTTCAACCTTAGAATAATTTTTAATGCTTTGCCAATTGCTTTAAGTTTTATTTGTTCCTTACGAAGACAAAAATTTCTTGTCGAATTGTCAAGATAATAAAAATATTTACTTTTAAGAACTATGAATCAGGCAGGCAACCTCTATCTTTACGGTAAAGTTATATAGTTTCACATTTTGCGTCAAATTCGTTTATTGATCCAAAACGAAAAAGATGGACGTTCGAAAATTCTTCTTACAATACATCTAATATATAAATATATTCGGATGTTGAAATAGTATCTTGACACATAGTACACAATAGACTGGTACTAAGAAGCCTTTTCTTAAAAGCTAAACTTTTTTCTGTCTTGATTCAGTAAAAGAATTTGAGAGACAAAATGAAGTTATAGATCTTTAGGTTATATACAAGAGCGTACCTGGATCTGTAAAGAAAAAGAAAAACAATTTTTTCTCAAAATATTTCGGGAAATTGCTCCCTCTTTATCAATTTATTGTACAGTAAACTTAATTTACAAATTCTTGTAGATTATATGAAAACAACCATGTTATTTCCTCACTGTATTATTATCATTAATTATTTTTTGACCAATGTGACATGGTTGTTTTCATGTGATCTACAATAATTTGTAAATTAAGTTTACTGTACAATAAATTAATAAAGAGGGAGCAAACTCTCGAAATATTTTGAGAAAAAATTTGTTGTTTTTTTTTTCTCTACAGATCCAGGTACGTTCTTTTATATAAACTTAATTGATGGATTGTCTTTTGACTCAAACTATAGATCTTTAATTTTTTATTTTATTTTTGCGCTTATCCCCTAGTACACGTTGTACAGGACATGATAATCATGGTGGGTAGACGTTGGCGACTACTTTTTACTGTAAGTACACCACATGTCTACACATGTAAAAAGCAGTTCGACTTTGCACTTACAAATGTGCCAGAGCCCTGTTTGGTTACTTGCACTCGCTGGTTCGGTTGGACTTTTTCAAGAATCGGGGGCCATTGGAGCATTATTTTTTAAATCATAAAAAAGTGCTCAATGCAGGATTTAATCAACAGTTTAGACCATCCTTCCACTGACCCTTATCTTCAATTATAGTTGTCCTATGGTAATATTGTTGCGCTGGTGACCTGATGTATTGGGAGAAAACATCCCAGAAGTCTTTTTAATGTTTATTCACAAACTAAAGGTTTGGAGGAAAATAACCTTTCTAACTAAAGATTATTGTCTTAAATAATCTAAACAAAACAAAAGTATGTAAATTCAACGATAAAAAAAGTATGCAAATAATTATATAAAACAAAATTAGTTAAAAATAATTATACATGAAAGTTATTAAAAATAAATAGGATGTAAAAAGTTACAATTAAATCCATAAGAAAAGATTTAGACAGTAAGTTAAAATGTGACATGTATATAAAAGACTCCAGCAGCGTAATAACAGTATTTTTTTATTTTAAAATGTCTTTGTATTTTTACTACTATAATTAAGATGAAAAGATCAGGCTTCCGAGGATATAAGTTTCTTTTAAAACTATTAAATTCACAAATATTTCGGGCACGAAATTACAATATGGAGATTACATGCCATCTATAGATAATAAATGGAAGCATTTAAGCATGAATGTTCTTTTTGCAAATGAAAACTGTCCTTTGTTGAGAGGTGTTCTCTAGCGTGAGTGTCCTCTCATGGAGGTTTTGTATAAGAAAGTTGAAATATTTTTTGATGCGTAGCTTCTTTTAAAAAAGAAAATAATTACAGGAGTATAGAAAGAAAATAATATTTCGTCCTTTCACAGGAGTAGTTTTGAATATAACAGCGTCCATTGACGAATCGCTATCAGGTACTGTTATATTTAAGATTCTTCTGTGGAAGGGCGAAAAAAGCCTGAAAGAAATGTATCCCTGATTGAATATGCTTCAAGAGGTTAGGTTAGTTTATCAGGAGAAGGGTCGTAGAGATGCTGATCTATTAGAATTAAAGCTTCAATCAACCTATAAATAATAATAAGTCGGTGGACAAGTGGGTAACACCCTCGATTCCCGACAGTCATGAACCGGGATTGAATCCCGCGTTAACATTTTGTTTAACATGTGAATAACTCACATATTATTCACTGTTTCAATTATCATAAACTAGGTTGCTCTTGTTGAGCGGTACCTAATAAAGTGATTTTGGAATCGAATCAATAAACCCTAGTGTCACGTAAAGCGTGTCTACACCCAGGCTCTGCTTCACCTAGACGTCCTGAACTTCTTCAGGTCTCGGGACCTTTCTCTATATGGCGTCTTTCTACTCCTGACTGAGGTCTATCTAACAACAAAGACAACACTAACTAGCTCTCACACACTTATTTTGAATCAAGTACAATATTTATAGTAAGACATATTTACACATGAAAAAAAAAAACAATAGAAAAAAAAATAATAAGTGGGTCAGGTGTTGATATTAAAAATAAAAAGGCATATCCTGACCAGGAGCAAAAGTGCTTTACAGAAGGCAGAGCGCCATCTAGTGGAACAGAAATCAACTAAACATTGATATAGCCTGTTCCCTGATATTTGGCCAACCCAATTTCTTGATAAATCAAGAAAAGCCATCCACGAACGCGTTTCGCGCTGTTGGCGCTCGTCAGCGTGGAGTAGGCTGTACCACTGCAACCAAAAAGA
This sequence comes from Cordylochernes scorpioides, assembly GCA_030710605.1. Lineage (NCBI taxonomy): Eukaryota > Metazoa > Arthropoda > Arachnida > Pseudoscorpiones > Chernetidae > Cordylochernes > Cordylochernes scorpioides. Next base: position 64,033,735 of record CP092863.1, read on the forward strand.
TTTTTGGTTCCAGAGGCTTCTTGAGAAACTAAGAAAGTATTCAAGGCCAAAATTGCATAAATACGCTTAACGCATGAATAAATAATAGAAGAAAATAAAAAGGTCAGGTGTTGATATTAAAAATAAAAAAGGCATATCCTGACCAGGAGCACATGTGCTTTATTATTCCATATATATTGATTGAAATAAAGTTACATAATTGTTTTCTATATCACAAAACAACATATTTGCATAACTGTTTTCAGACACCTAGAGATAGAGATATGAGACAGGCGTGTAACTTAGATTACATAGATATTTAAACTTCTTGGATTCTGAACTCGTGGACGTATAGGTTATCTCTACTCATTGTACGTGTTTACAACCGTCCTATCTGGCTTGTAGCCTTTTTTAACATATGACAATTGATCATATTCAAAACTGAAGAATTGTTTATATTATATATTAAACTATACGGGCGCCTCAACGCGGTGAGAGGTGTTCCTGGAGGGGAGGAAGCGAAGTACGTCTGGATCCTAAGATCCTGGTAGGATCACTCAAGACGTGAAGGCTCCTCCCGAGATGTGAGGATGAGTAAACCACACCAGCTAAGTTCCAGCAGGTCTGTGGACCCCACCATAGAATTCCTCTTTCCATGAACACCCATTGTATGAATGTAGAACCAACAACATGAACCAATAAACGGTCACCGAGATGGTACATCGAGCTCAAGACAGAGATGGCTGGCGTCACATCGTGTTTGGGATGTAATACGTACAGTGGGCCACAACGTTCGATGTGAATAAAATGATTTATACTATGAACATAGTCTTCGTGGACCAATAAAAGGAACTCACTGGTTTAACGGTCACCGAGATGGTACATTGAGCTCAAGACAGAGATGGCTGGCGTCACATCGTGTTTGGGATGTAATACGTACAGTGGGCCACAACGTTCGATGTGAATAAAATGATTTATACTATGAACATAGTCTTCGTGGACCAATAAAAGGAACTCACTGGTTTAACGGTCGCCGAGATGGTACATTGAGCTCAAGACAGAGATGGCTGGCGTCACATCGTGTTAGGGATGTAATACGTACAGTGGGCCACAACGTTCGATGTGAATAAAATGATTTATACTATGAACATAGTCTTCGTGGACCAATAAAAGGAACTCACTGGTTTAACGGTCGCCGAGATGGTACATTGAGCTCAAGACAGAGATGGCTGGCGTCACATCGTGTTTGGGATGTAATACGTACAGTGGGCCACAACGTTCGATGTGAATAAAATGATTTATACTATGAACATAGTCTTCGTGGACCAATAAAAGGAACTCACTGGTTTAACGGTCGCCGAGATGGTACATCGAGCTCAAGACAGAGATGGCTGGCGTCACATCGTGTTTGGAATGTAATACGTAAAGTGAGCCACAACGTTCGATCGTGAATAAAATGATATATACTATGAACATAGTCTTCGTGGACCAATTAAAGGAACTCACTGGTTTAACGGTCACCGAGATGGTACATCGAGCTCAAGACAGAGATGGCTGGTGTCACATCGTGTTAGGTATGTAATACGTACAGTGGGCCACAACGTTCGATCGCGAATAAAATGATTATATTAAAATATGCTCTCTCAACATGGTAAATGAAGTAAGAGCTAACAAATCCACTTACACAATGAATTCCATGTATTAGTCACTCTGTTGGCATGCTTTCTTGAGACCTCGCCAGTTAATCGGGTCAGACAATCTTAATGGATAATTAGATGGAAAGGTTGTGTAGACATTTGTGTTACATCTTACTTATCAATGAAAGCCAAACCTAGGTACTTAGTGTCTATCAGTGATAAGTCAGGCTGTGGTCTATGTAGACATCGCCAGTTTATCGGGTCAGACAATCTTAATGGATAAATAGAAGTAAAGGTTGTGTAGACATTTGTGTTACATCTTACTTATCAATGAAAGCCAAACCTAGGTACTTAGCGTCTATCAGTGATAAGTCAGGCTGTGGTCTGTGTAGACATCACCAGTTTATCGGGTCAGACAATCTTAATGGATAAATAGAAGCAAGATTAATCAAGAAACGGTATCTGGCCAATTCTGGAATAATTGAAAATCAACGATTAGTTGATATTTATTCCGATAGATGGCGCAAGTCATCAGCAACTTTAAGTTGCACGATCAGGAAATGCCTTTTTTTCTTTATATATATATAAGGTTACCATAAAAGTTCGTGTTTTTCTTATTGCTTGGCGAATAATATTATTACGGCGAATACATAATACAATTACTTTATACATAATACAAAGACATTATACATAATGGCGAATAATATTATTACGGCGAATACATAATACAATTACTTTATACATAATACAAAGACATTATACATAATGGCGAATAATATTATTACGGCGAATACATAATACAATTACTTTATACATAATACAAAGACATTATACATAACAGCGAATAATATTGGTATTTCAATTTTTTGAAAGTGTTTACAAACTTTCGAAACAACCTTGTAAAATATAACAATGGTCTCTCTTTGCCACAATTTTTTTAAAGAATTCCTGATTAATTAGAAAAATTCTGATGCTCCTATCAAGATCATTGGACCTGTAGATGATATAAGAAATTTAAAAGATCCAAAGTTTATTGGATGGCTTAAAGTTCTTGGTTCTGAATTATGGAATCCCACGTCACAGTTGCGAGCTACTTCAAACCAAATGATTTTCAAAATGATATATTTTTATTGTTTCATTATTTTTACAATTACAAGCCAAATGAAGCGTTCTTCATAATATTCTTGTTTCTTTATATTTATATGATTTGTTTTACAAATTTGATGATATTTTAATAATTATTCAAGTTTTTATATTCTACTGCTTTCATCAATATCAAACGAAAAAGCTGTTCTTCTGTTTAACAGCCAATATGATTACAAATTAATTTTATATCTATACAAATAACAAGTCAATATTCAATATGCATTTTATTAAAATATCAAAACTCTTTAAACTACTCATGCTTCCAAATATGTTTATTCAATATAATTTTCAAAATGGATGGAAATAGCTTTCCAAGATCAACTCCTGAATCAACCATCGCTGATGTCAATTTTCATCATCTGTGAGTATTTAAATTAGAATGTGAACTAAATCATATTTCCTATTACAAACAACAATGTAATTGATTTTATACATTTTGAGAAACTACTGTTTTTTGTTTGTTTTTTCTAAAAAGACAACAGTCGCCTCTCCCTTCAAAACTAGTCCGCCCTAGACTGACAAGGGCCATTATCCCGAAACCACGGTCTCTAGGTGGACGCTTTTCAGTTTGCCAAAGCTGGTGTTGTGGCTTTGTTACCGAATTAAGGCCGCTAGTTTACGGCGACGTCAATAGATGGCGTCTAGTTTTGACGTTTATTTTGATGGGAGAGGCGACTTTCGTCTTTTTAGATCAATATCCTCCCGGTAAAATTTCCATTTAGTGCTTTTTTTATATATAATAACTAATAATTATTAAAAACTACCTTGGTAGACCTTCCTTCTAAGAAATAAAATTCAGAAGTAGGCAAAAGTAACTTTTGGTGATTATAATGAAAAAAAAAAAACATTTGTGAAAATTATAAATATATTTTATAACGCTATTCTTTTCTTCTAATATATGTGATCAAAATTTATTCAAACAGCTCTTATCCTAAAATGAATAAAAATATATGACGCATATATTATATATTTTGTTCTGAAAATAAAGCAATCCATACTTAAATCATTATATAGTTAGATTGTGGAATAATGGCAATGGAGATTTAAAAGGTATACACCGATAAAATTAATTGCAAGAAATTTATTTTATTGAATAAAATAAAACGGCAAGCTTTCAAGCGTTAGCTCATCATCAGGCCAATTATTTCGCAAATTTCTACAATATATATGGAGGTGTGGTAGGTATTTTTGCATATTTACACTTGAAAAAGTTTTAAAATTCTCTCTGAGAAATGCTTTAAATATATATATATCCTAAAAATCCTTTACATATAGTAAAAAGACATATATTGGAGCTCCTGGAGCTAATGAATGTAAATATCCGTTGTTGTTGGCGTTAGGATGTAAATAAATGTAAATGCCCGTTAAATGATATTTGAGTTCTTGTGTAAAGATAACATTAGAAGGAGAAGGAGTGTTAGAAGTCTAGGTGCCGGTTGCTGTTGTTACCCTCGCCAACATCACAGTCGCTACTGTACTCCATGTTAGGAGCAGCTGCACATGGCATCTGTTCCTCATGTCAGAGGCGGCTATTTCTTTTGGAGCTAAGCCGGCCTGCCACTGAGTAGTGCTCCCAGTCTTAATGACAAAGGCAGACGCATTCTACTTCACTCAGTCATGATTGTTGTCAAGCTTTACAAGCTTGATACCCTAATATGATTGAGTGGAGATAAGAAAGAAGAAGACAGTCGCTACTCTTCTGGTAAGTCTCTTGTGTTCCCCCACCAGTGGTAAGGCTGAGAGATACTGCCAGAGGAAAGGAGATTCACTTGAGTGGTGGTTCTCGGAGGTCTTTGGGTGGTCTGCAGAGTAGAGCTGCAGAGGTAAAGCAATGGGAGCCTAGGGTAGGTGATCCACGAAGGAGGAAGCGGCATAGTCGCGAAGAACCGGAGGGGTCACGCGTGACAATATTATATGTACAATAATATATTGTATGCCTCATGAAAAAATATATAATCTATACATCTGTATCCATATAGACTGATCAGAATCTAAGTACTTTCAAAATAGCAAGTTTTTTATATATATATACGAAATTTCAGATGAAAGTAAAAAAAAATCATTATGTTTGAATCAAGAAAAATAATAAAATTTAAAAAATCATACGCCGTGGACGTGCGTCGCATCGCTCCTCGATTTCGGTAAGTGTTTAGATGGTATTATAAGAATCTAAAACACTGAATTGAATTATAGCATTAAGTATAGTCGCCGAAACGCTCATTATTTAATTTTAACTATTTACTTTGAATTAAATGGACAAAAGGAAAATAGATTTGCATAAAATTTAATATGGATTTACTAATAAGAACATTGACTGTAAAATTAGATGAAATCTATTAGTATTTTGACAATAAGGTCAAACAGAACCAAAAAAAACTCACAAAAAATGATCTGTCCTATTTGTCCACAATGGTAAAGCAGACAAAAGATGGTATTACGGCCTTGAGGGATATCAATAATCAGGACTTTTTAGATCAGCTTTCTGTGCAAGTGTCTGATGTCCTAGATCAAAAACTGGACAAATCCAAGGGAGAATTCAAGACACTGAGGCCCTCTTTTTCAGAGGTTGTGAAAACTCAAACAACGAGAGATACAATAAATAAATAAATAAATTAGTGAAAAAGAATTTGTAATTATAGCGCAGCCTTTTAATGAGGGAAATAATCAAGATGTACACCACGCTATTGTTAATAAGATCAGAGTGTTAGGAGAGGAAAATAAGAAAGTTCGAGTCAATAAAATTATAAACACTAAAAAATCTATTATTATAAAAATGTCGACGAGCGCGAATCTAATTTTCTAAAAGAGGAAATATGCAAATCAACTCAGCTAACAAATATATGCAAAACATTTATTCCGACCAAAAGAGATCCGACGATAATGGTTAAAAATGTTAATAAAATCACCGAGGTAAATTCCTTCGAAGAAACAATCTGTCAGATGAACGACGAACTAAGGGATATGAAAAGTGAAATTAAGGTATTATTCAGCACTAATCTAACACCCCTACTCACAATATAGTTTTACGGGTTTCTCCTAGGGTTTATCAAACCATTAGGAAATTAAATAATAAAATCTACACTGATTGTGAACGCTGCGTTGTTGTAGATAAGATTTTTGTGAAACAATGCCAGAAATGTCTTAAATTTAATCCCTCTCACAAAATGGCAGAATGCCCTAACACCCCAATGTGCCGAATATGTGGAGTTCAGGGAGTTCATGATTGCTCAGGAATTCCCAAGTGTTTTAATTGCTCTCAACATCCTAAGTATAGAAACAAGCCCTTATCACACAGAGCAAATTCGGAGGAATGCCCTATGTATAAGGCACAAATAGACAGAATAATCGAAAGAACAAGTTATTTCCCAACTGAACAATCAGGCAACTAACTCATACGAGTCAGGAAAGGATAAAATGCAAGCTCCATTAATTAAGTGTGTGCAACAAAATTTAAGAAAAAGCATAAACGCAACAAATGAGCTCCTGGCTCAGATAGCTAACGACCCACCAGACATATTATTTATTCAGGAGCCCTACACAGTGAACAATGTTGTTATTTTTGGCGGAGACGAGCATTCAGTTTTAACAGCTAAAGGAAACAAGATAAACTCGGCAACAATAATTTTAAATAAAGGATTAAAATACAATAAGATAGATCAATTCACCAACTCATTTTGTACTACTAGCTCAATACTTTTATCAAAGTCAAATATTATTACAGCGAATTTTTACATTCTCCCCAATTCTTTTTCAGAAACCCATCAAAAGTTTATTGAGGAAATTTTGGAAACTTTCAAAATTCAACCGATTCTGCTTTGTGGGGATTTTAACTCTAGGCATCCCGTCTGGTATGATCGAAAGACAAATTCAAATGGTCACAAACTTCATTCAATAGTGAACCAACACAATCTCTTCGTCCATAATATTAAAACTACAACGTGTCGTAATTCTAGCGTGATCGACTTCACTATCTCCAACAGAAATGCAATCAGTCTATTAAAAAAATGGAATACATCCATAATGACGGACACCTCCGATCACGCGACAATAACCTACGAGATCGTTAGTAAAGACAACAGTCATATAGACGGTTATAAATCAAGTGGAAATTCAGCGAAACTGACGCAAACTGGAATGCATTTTATGAAAAAATTTCCTCCCCGAATACTAAGCCTCGTGGATGAAACAAACCAAATAAAAAATTCCGAAAGTGTAGATAGAGCTGTTTTAAAACTCACAGATATTATCAGTGAAGCAGCTTACGCATCCCTCAAGTTAAAATCAACCATAAACAAAAACAAAGTCAAATTCAAGTGGTGGACGAATAAACTTGAAAAAATGAAAAATGATTTTAATTATATAAGAAATTTATTCTATCGCGCGAGGCAAAATAATTAATGAAAAATTATTTAAAGCTGCTCGTAACAAATATAATAAAGCCATTAACAAGGCAAAATTTAAAAGCTGGAGATTCTTTCTCGAAGAAAACGAATCAACTAATCCTTTTGGGAACACTTATAAAACTTTCAAAACCTTAAAAAGCATCATTTAACACAACAGGGATTCCATTGATAGACAACGCACCGGATTTTGCTAGGACTTCAAAAATGGAAAGTTTATTGAACGATTTTTTCCCGGACGATGATATTTCTTCCGAGGAGGAACTTCACAAAGCAACTGGATATTACTCGCCAATTTACAATAATAGAAACAAAGTGAACATAAGCCTAAAAGATATTGAATCAATTATTGTATTATTGAAAAATAAGAAAGCACCTGGATCAGATAATATTAGCAATAATATGATAAAATACGCCTACCCTAGGATTTCCATAATCCTCCATCAAATATTTGAAAAATGTATAAGTTTGGGATATTTCCCAGATTATTGGAAAAACTCTTTTGTGAAAATCATTCCTAAAGTAGATAAAACTAGTTATGATGTTAGTAAAAGCTACAGACCAATTTCCTTGCTATCAAACGTTTCAAAAATTTTCGAAAATGTAATTAAAAATAAACTTACTACCTTTTATGACAAAAACAATTTGATGAGTCATAGACAACATGGCTTCTCCAGGCATAAATCAACAATTACTGCTATGAAAGAGCTGACTGAAACTATTCTGGAACACAAGCAAAGAGAACTGACGGCGTTGATCGCAGTGGACTTATCAGGGGCTTTTGATAATGCATGGTGGCCAGCTATAATAAAAAGAATGGACTTAGACAACGTTCCCAGCTCTCTGATTCAAATCATCCAATCCTATTTGAATAATAAAAGGACAGTTTGTCTGTCATACGGTGGAAAAACGGTCTCCAAAAACCTTACTAAGGGATGTCCTCAGGGTAGTCCACTGTCACCGTTATTATGGAACATCTTGCCAAACAATATGTTAATGAATTTTAAATCTACAAACGCTGAAATTATTTGCTACGCGGACGACATCTCTATTATATGTTGGCATTATAATTTAGAGGGTCTAAAACCTGAGTTAGTGAACACCCTAAACTATGTCACTCAATGGTGTCGCTCAAACAAGTTAAAAATAAATTCAGAAAAAAACAAACTTGATTCACTTTCACAATTTCCATAGGTTCCAGTTGGAATTTCAAAAAACCGTCATAAAGCCTTCAAATGAAATAAAAATTTTGGGAATGAAATTATCTAATCATAGGTTCAGAACAAAAATAAATTTCACCCCGCACATCAATGAGATTTTGCATAAAGCGCATCGCATGAAAAATCTGCTTTTTTCCCTCAGCGGCAAAATATGGGGTATAAACTCTAATAAAAGGTTAATTTTGTATAAAACGCTAATTAGACCTATTCTAACATATGGAGCTGAAATTTGGTTTTACCAAATAAATAACCGCTGTAAACAGAAATTAAATTCGATGCAATACCAAATTGTTCTTTGGGCTACTAGATCGTTTAAAACATCTTCCTCAAATTGTGTCCACTGTCTGGCAGCGATCCCATTCCTGACTGATTTTATCGAATCAAGATTGATTAAATATGAATTGGACCAACTAAGCGAGGAAGACCAACGAACGTTCAGTCCACATTCTCCTTCAATAATAAATGGATTTTTAAGAACAAGAATGGAAGATATGCTTTCTAATACAAGTGATCACTTTCGTCTCTTTTTCCCTTTGGGCATTCCAAAATATTTCCGCCCTGACTTTTACAATGTGCAATTCGTTACTGGTCATGGAAATTTCGGAGATTTTCTGTTTCGAATAGGAGCTATAGACGATCCGGGATGTTTATGTGGAAAGAGGAAGCAGGATTCCAGTCATCTGCTTCTTGAGTGCCCAATCTTCCAGAACTACAGAAACCGGGAAAACATCGAATACAATGATCTTTTTATGTTTGTAAATAGTAAGGACTCGTATTTTAAATTTAGAAAATTCTGTAAATATATCTATGATTTTCTCTCTTGGTTAAAAAAACCTTAATTATTGCCTATTTGTATATATATATATATTTTTTTGGTTTGTTTATTTTGTTGGTTGTGATGTAAAATCAAGAATGATTTTAATGTCCTCTTTCTTATCTTTTCAAATCTTGTAATTATTTAGATTTTTTTTCTTTTTTTTTTGTAATATAGTATCTGAATTTAGTGTTGTTTTATTGACGAAAGCATCCCTTGTAGGGATATCGCGTCTGATTTGATAAATGGATAAATAAAAAATGTGTTAACGTATGTATTCATCGCCAAAGATAATTTTAGTAAATTACTCTGTTGACTTTGGCAAAATGACAAACAAATTAATTATTCTCTCTTTGAAATATATTTTCTCTCTCTCTTGATTTATTTTTATATAGTTGTAGGAATTAATTGTAAAATATGATACTCACTGACTGCTCGGATAGTTATCTTTGGCATTCCATATCTATACACCAATACCTCGCTTTGCGTTTTTTTCGAAGTTGCGTCGCTGCTTAATTTTTACTGATTTTCACTGTGCGTCGTTAGATTTTCGAAGTTGCGTTGTTTTGGATTCGAGTCTTTAATTTTTATTTTTTTTATTTTTTTTTTCCTAAAATATGGCAACACCTTTGTTTTTGATTGCGCCTTCACATATTTTCACTTTGCGTCGTTTCAATTTGCGTCGTGTTTTTTTTGGGACGTAACCCCGACGCAAAGCGAGGTATGGGTGTACATATATTTTTTATACATACAGCTTCATTAAGACTACTGGTCTTATACAGATTCACCTCAGGAAGAAAGGAATCATAGATGGAGCTCCTGTACTCCAGGCAGGGCAGCACCCAACAACAGCCTCCAGGTCTGACGTATGTCCAGTCGCCACACGTTCCTACGTACATACATCAAGGTTAGCGTATCACTGAAAAAGCTAGTGTAAAATCAGCCGCGTTCTAGTCTTCAACTCATCCAAATGGACCACGACATTCAGCGATTCTATTAATCTCCTCCGAACGGTGACTGCGGCCTTGTAGAATTTATATAAACCAAAGACCTTGATCAAACGTCATTGCCTTCATCCAGGTATAGATTTGTTGACTATCGGATTGAGACAAGGATAAATCATTCAAGAGTTCCCCTCTTTGTTTCTCCAAGCAACAGCAACCAAATATGATATACATGATTACATCTTGTATTCTGATATTACACATATCACAAGTTAAAGGACAGTCAGTCTTCCAGCGCTTTGATCGATTTTATGGGAATAACACCCATAGGGCATTCCATATCAATATTCTAAGTATCTATTTTGGTATGTTGTGAGTTGATAGAAATAATGAGTGGTTATTCTTTGATACATATTAATTATTTATTGAATACAAACAGTATTTGAAGTTGGGTGAACATCATGGTTTCTAACTAAGAGCATAATGAAAAAGTATCCAAAGGTAGATTATCCAAATATATTCTGTTATAAGAAAAAGAAACATTAAAACACGTAAGTTATTTTACACATAAACTTAGACTATATATAAAAGAAACTTGCGTACTTAAATCTTTTCTTATGTATAGATGACGCGTTATTGCCCTATAATTAATTTATGCCTAACTGGCTTTGTTCCTATTGTTTGCGGAAGAGCATTGCTCTATACAAATATTTATATGTAATTCTACTGTCCTGAAAGCTTATTTCCATAGTTTAGTTAAAAATCATTTCTAAGATTCCACCCTTTAATGTAGCATATATAAGCAGAATCGTTCAATACACTATTAGAGCTCTAAAGAAGTGGTCTGGTAGATTAAATTGACGAAACCGCTGGGAGGGTTCACCACTGACGAACCAAGCCCTTCCAATATATTTTTCATCGCAGTAAGGACAATAGAAGTTTGTTTTATGTGTAAAAGAGACTTTCGTGTTTAAATGTTTTATTTTGTTATATATAGATGGCACGTTCTGTTATAACATTTTGGCTTCATCTAATCTAAAAAGACAAAGGTCGCCTCTCCCGTCGTCGTTTTAGATCAATATACTCCCGGAAAAAAATTTACATCTTCATCTAATCTGTTAATTTAAAAAATCCAACAATATAGTATATTGCAACTTTCCTTAATGTAATATCTTTTTAAAACTTTTTGTTTTGTTCCAAGAGGATAACAAGGCATTTTTATTTGGAAAATACGAGGGCCATCCAATAAATAAGTTTCCCTATTTTTTTTTCTGCAAACGAAACGTTGTAAAAATTAGTTAGTATGGAAGAAATGGTCACTAGGATGCGTTGGAAGCTGGTGACCTTCAAAATCACGCTACTCGTACGCGCAAGTCCGTGGCGCTTCAGTTTCCATGGAGCTACCACTGGTGAACGTGTCCACTTGCGAACTCCGTTCTGTAATTCGTTTTTTCACGGCGAAAAATGAAACTGCGGTCAATATTCATCGCAATTTAGTGTCAGTGTATGGTGAAGAATGTATGAGCATCCAAATGGTTCGCCGATGGCGTTCATGGTTCTTAGAAGGACGGCAAAACGTGCATGATGACGAGCGAAGCGGCAGGCCTGTTACTGCTACGGACAATGCAGCCGCTGCTGCTGTTCGGAATGTGGTGGAAGCAGATCGCCGCGTCACCATTGACGAAATAATGATTCGACTGCCTCCTGGAATCGAAATTGGACGCTCTTCGATTGGAACAATCATGTCAGATATTTTGAATTTTCGCAAAGTCTGCGCAAGATGAGTCCCACGTTTGCTCTTGGAAAATCACAAGCAACAACGGATGGAGGCAGCCCGAGCTTTCCTGGAAATGCATCAAAGAGATGGAGATCAACTGTTCTCCCGTATTGTCACTGGAGATGAAAGCTGGGTGCATCATTCAACTCCAGAAACAAAACGACAAAGCATGGTGTGGAAGAAGCCTGAGGAAAGTGCACCAAAAAAGGCGAAGGTCGCAATCTCTGCAGGCAAAGTTATGGCTATGGAAAACTTTAAATGGGAAATTTTCACACATCCACCTTATTCTCCGGAACTTGCCCCAAGCGACTTCCATCTTTTTCCAGCACTCAAGTGGCACCTTGGAGGCAAGCACTTTGCGAATGATGACGAAGTGCAGGCGGAGGAGAACCACTGGCTACGAAGACAGGACACGGCTTGGTACAACAGTGGTATCAAAAAATTGCTACAACGGTGCCAAAAATGTTTGGACAGAAATGGTGATTATTTAGAGAAGTAGTCTATGAGTTGTATAATGAAAATAAAATAACTGCATAATTGTAAATAATGTGGTTTATTTGTTAAAAAAATAGGGAAACTTATTTATTGGATGGCCCTCGTATTATTGTTTATCTGTAAAATACAATTATTCAATGTGTAAAATTAAAACCACACAACAGTATACGATATATTTTAAATTCTTTCATAAAGCTAATTCTCAACGCGATATAACAGAATCTTTTAAAAGAATATTCTGATGACACGTCACAAAAATTGAAATTTATAATATAGATTCATAAAATATCTATTAAGTTGACACTCTGCGCTCCAGGAACCTGGGTTATAAATATCTATCTTTTACTCTTAATAAGAATAATTAAGTCTATCTGTTAGTAATTTAAATGGTTTCATTTCTTGTGTATAGACAAATTATAAATTAAAATAATTTTATTGATATCTTGTCAATACATTCAAAATTGCACAGTCTGTACTATTTAAAAAGATAATTATATATATGACTATATCAATGAATATGACGACTCTACCACCGCTGCAGAGTTTGGTGGAGAATCGCCAGTGGGTCTCCAGCGACACCACGTATTTCGGGATCACGAAGAAAACGTAGATAACGTGTTTAACCGCTGAAGAGATGGTGATGTCGTGGTCCTCGAGACCAACTGGAAAGATCCAGGACTGCAGGTCCGACCGATGATGGAGAACATCTCTCGGATGACAGGACGAACGGTGCTGTAGGATCTTGTGTATAGATGGGGCGTTATTGCCTAGTGCTAAGCGCTTTTACTCGCGTCCTGTTTTGATTGCTGAGTTGAACCAGTTGACTAGGAAGTTCCATGCTGAGGTTGAGTCTGGAAGTCTGGTCATAGATATAGGATTGAGAATAGCTGTTTGTATCCTATGTCTTAGGAATCCTGGACAGTTGAAGAGAAGATGATCAACTGTCTGTGGCTCTTCTGAACAGTGGATACAGGTAGGGTCTGTTTCGGGATGCACACGTGTAATGTCTGTCAGTACATGACCATGGCTGTGAGGATGCAAAACAAATTATAAAATTTATAAAATACGAGAAAGGCAATGAGGGAAGTTTACAGAGTAGAAAACTATAACAAAATTGATAATATGTTAATATAAAATAATAAATATTTTGCTATAATATATAGCTCTATATACATTTTTGAAATATCACATTTTAAAAAATTGAACTGATTTTATTTTGACGCTAAGTAAAATATTTCTTAAATCTTAGTCTGAAAGAGAGAAATAATTCTAAATAATATTTATCACAGAAGAACTAAATCATGCTAATAATAAGTAAGCGTAAATAAATATGTCAAAAATAGAAAAAAAACAATTAAAATTTTAAAATAATATAAATACTATCATAAATTTTCTTATCTTTCATAATAAATATTTTAATTTTTATTTTTAGATAAAATAGTTCGATTCCTTAAAATAGTTTAAATATCCCTTGGTAGATGGCGCCAGCATAATGTGGTGGCACACCAAACGTATTCTAAAAATAAAATTTATAAATGGACACAGAAAATGTTAACAATTTTGAATGGTAGAATGTTTGGGTCTGCGCTATAAATTATTTTATATTGTTCACATTTTTGATATTGTCACTTTAGAAAATTAGGAAAAAAACTTCATGATGACGCGCGGTCAAAAACAAATTAAAATATATAAAGTATTAGAAAAGCAATGCGGCAAGTTTACAGAATAGCAAAATATAAATATCAAAATTATAAAAATCTATTTATAAAATAATAAATGCTATGTATTTCGCTACAATATTGTAGCAAAGTATTTATTATATTTTATGTACAGATTATTAATTTTGATATTTATTTTTGCTACTCTGGAAATTTCCCTCATTGCTTATCTTGCATCTTTTAAATGTTGATTTTGTTTGTGCCTTAAATAAATTGCTGTGTCATCCTGAAGTTTGTCTTTCCTAATTTTCTAAGTTACAATATTTAATTTTTTTTTTAAATAGAGCCATCCATAAATATTTAATTAAAAAGGCATATACTCGTATCGGATCAAAATATTTATTTTACCAATATTTCAGTTGGTTTAACGCCAACCTTTATCAAGGTGTTATAACATTTTAAGTTAGTTGTTGACACACTTTAAAATGTTATAACACCTTGATAAAGGTTGGTGTTCAGCCAACTGAAATATTGGTAAAATAAATATTTTGATCCAATATATGCCTTTTTAATTAAATATTTAAATTAGAATAATTAAAATTTATATATCGAAAAATAACATTAAAGTGTAAAAAAAATATTTATTTGTGATGACTGAAGATTTATTCATGCAATAGAAGAAACTATTGTATAGTTTATTTAATTAATATCATATATTAAAATCAAAAAAGGCCTATCCTGACACCGCTCATATGAGCATTTTAGATGGCAGAGCGCCATCTAGTGGAACAAAAATAAACTAAACGTTTATTTAACTTTTTCCGTGATATTTGGCCAACCCAATTTCTTAATAAATCAAGAGATTGATACGCCAACCACGTAAGCGTTTCGGGACCAAATTTTGGTCGTAGATGTACAATCTGCCACTCTGAAGAGGGCCAACAGCCCTAAACGCGTACGTGATTGGCTTTTCTTGATTTATCAAGAAATTGGGTTGGCCAAATATCATGAAACAAGTTAAATAAACGTTTAGTTGATTTTTGTTCCACTAGATGACGTTCTGAAATCTAAAATGTTCTAGTAAGCGCGGTCACGGGAATTAAAGAATTTTTAAATTTTTCAGAAAGAATGCGCTCTAACGTTCCGCCCTCTAAGTCGCTAACAAAAAACTGCGACTGTTTTCTATAAAAAAAGGAAACATAAGAGATTGCCTATATATCAGGGCAATAGATTTAATTTTTCATGCTAACAAAATGTTCCTTCATAGCATCAATAAATAATGAGAACATAATTCGAAAGATAAATATTCAATAAAAATTCGGCTTCACAAATTGAAGAGTGACAAGAATTGAAATTGAAAATCGCAGACATATCGTTGAGCAGGCAAATAAATTCCAGAAGCCACTTTACATACATTCTCTGTTTGTTTACATGATATAATTTGATATAATTTGTGAATTAATGCCTGCTTTGGAGAAATTTGGAAATCTGGCTGCTTTGTGATTATTATCTCAAGCACCAGAGTGACATTGCTATGCTGCAATTCATGGAGAGTGTTAGAGTAGGTCTATTCTCTCCAGAAAGTCTTCAATTAATTGTTGAAACAATACGTGGAAAGACGCCAAGTTTCAACGCAATAGCTTTTTTTACTAATTTTTCTATCTTTATATTTCAACAGCTCCACCTTTGCAAATATTCAAAGATAATTTTATATTTCAAAAATGGCCAATTGAATAACTGTAGGATAACGTTTGAAAACGAAATTTCTTCATTTTATCATAAACGTAATGCCCCGATTTTACTTTTTAAAGCCTTTCCCATTTTATCATTTTTCTCTCTGCAAAAATTATTTTTATTGATAATAAGATTTTATTTTGACCAAGATAGGTACAATTTTTATACGGAAAGAAATAGCCTAGAGAACACTTTAACCATCCATACCTGGCATGGGAAATATATACTTGTTTAAGGAAAATTATATATATAGAATCCTTTTACTATAATGGTTTGCATGAAATTTTTTTCGAGGATTAAATTTTTTTCGAATTATATAGAAATTCACAATATTGAAGTTTGATATATGGAGATCTGATTGTATGATAATACAATTTTGCATATAAACACATTCGTAATTATTGTATTCAATAGCATTGCGTTTATTTATTTCCGAACCTCTGTTGACGAGGTTTAAACAACCCCTATAAGGAACTGATGATGATATAGTAGCATCCACAATGGTGGAAAAATCTTTTTTAAAATGGTATTACTCTACGCTATTAGATTGTCATCATTTTATTTTGGGTTATTTAAATATCATCAACATGCCAGTTTAACTGGCCAAAGTGTCTATTTTTTAAAGAAATATGAATGCCGGCCAGGCAGCCTCTATTTTTACGATTATTAGCAGGGTTCCTGAAACGCAAAAATTCAATTCCATTAAAACTTTGATTACGAATGAATACATATTCAGAATTTGGTTGACATATGGACTACACTACTCACACACACACAACATCGATTACCCTCATAACAATCTCACGACAATTCCCCAAGACTACAACCACTCATCTACGCCACAACCCTCGCCCCTATCTGCAATATAGATTTTACATATATATGTATAACTATTGAAAATAGAGCAATCCATAAATAAATCTTCAATTAAAAAGGCATATGTTGGATCAAAAAATCATTTATTTTACCAATATCCCAGTTGGCTGAATGCCAACCTTTATCAAGGTATTATAGCACATTAATATTGTCACTGAATAATTATTTTAAATATTCTGTGGTATATCATCATTAATATTTGCATAGTCATCACCCCTTACCTTTCTTGTATATTATTACTTGTAAATAAATTCTTAGCAATAGTTTGCATTTTATAAATAAATTATTTTTACTTAAACTTTTGTTATACTCGTTATCACTACCGTGACAACTGGTGGAGAAGCTGGAATATTCCCTCGCCGCCCAAGCCGTTAGAAGAAGCCGAAGACTACAAGGACTAGAACCTCAAGAAAACATCGCTATGATCAAGCAAGAGACACAGACAAAAATGGGTGAGTACCATTTTCAACCTTTTAGAAACCCTTCTATTTTTACTGGAGAACGCAACCAGAATCCAGAAAAATGGTTGAAAGAATTCCATCGCGTCGCTCGCTACAACTGCTGGGATGATTCAATGTGCCTCGCAAATGTTTATTTTTTCCTCCAAGGAACAGCGCACAGATGGTACGAAAATGTTGAAGAGAAAATTAATTCATGGGATATTTTTGTGAAAATGTTTTCTCAGAATTTCGGACATCATGTCACCCAAAAAGATCAACTCGCAGAGAACCTCAAAACTCGAGCTCAGGGGAAGGAGGAGACCAGTGATTCTTACATTCAAGATGTTCTCCATCTGTGCAGAGAAGTGAATCCGGCTATGATGGAAAATGAAATAGTTGCACACTTGACGAAAGGAATATCGGAGGAGATATATCAGTCAATCATCATTTTAGACATTGCAAGTATCGATGAGTTCATCAAATGGTGCCGAAAAATTGAGGCTTCAAATAAAAAACGTGTAAAAAAACGTGTAGTATTCGACAGACTACCGAATGTTGCCGCCATCGATTCAGCAGACTCTGAATCAATGGAAGACTTAATCCGACGCATCGTGCGTGAAGAAGTTCATCGCGCACTAAATCCGGAGTCAACTACCCCTGAACCATCTTCTCTGAAAGAAATTATCCGAGAAGAGATTGAAAAAAACGTAGCTGCAATTTCGAAGCCTATTCAAAGGCCTCCGCCACGACAGTCGTACCCCAACCAAACACGTACATTCAACCAGGTTCCACGACGTCAGTACCCTACCCAAACGCCCATATATAACCAGATGCCACCACAACGAAGAACGGATGAATGGAGGACGCATGACAACATCCCAATATGTTTTAATTGCGGCCGCCCAGGCCATGTTAAGCGATATTGTAGAGAACGCCGACAATGGACGCAGAGACACGAAGGACATGCACCAAGCACCCAAGTACCTCAAATGAGTAACCACCAAGCCATAAGAAGCCAAATCTACCGCAGACAATCGCCGTATCCAAACAGAGGAAGATCCCCAAGACGCCAGTCCATTTCCCCAGGCCGCCATACAAGCCAATCCTCACGCCGCTACAATCTAGAAAAAAACTAAGCGTCGCGTCTTCTTTCGAGGGGGAAGCCGCGGGTGTGAAAAACCCTCCATCGTCGACAGCCGCTAAATTACAACAAAATTATGTCGAAATCATCATTGATGACATTGCATTTTCTGCTCTGGTCGATTCAGGTTCCTCTTTTTCAGTTATCTCTGATGGATTAAGACGACAATTAAAAAAGACCATGTTCAAGGATAGCGGAATGACTCTGAAAGTTGCTGATGGCAAGAATGTTACATCGATCGGCCGATGCACAATCAGCTTGAGCATCAATGGATTGGAACAGCCGCTTGAGTTTATCGTCCTCCCTAATAGTAACCCAAGTATTATCCTCGGATGGGATTTCCTAGAAGCATCAAATGCCGTGATTGATTGTGGACGCGCCGAAATCAGATTGGAAGAGGCCAAAGATGTACTAAATTCACCAGCTTCCATGGGAAAGGTTGTGGCTAGCAGAAGCGTCGTAATCCCAGCCGAATCTACCAAACTAATAAATGTTATGAGTGAAGAGCTTAATGGGCAAAATCAGGTACTTTTTGAACCTTCGAAAAAGGTATTAATAGGAAAAGGGTTAACACTTCCCTGTGCATTATTCAGGCTTTCCCATAATAAAGGAAAACTTTGGATCGTAAATTCTAGCACCACAGCTCAAATAGTCCCTAAGGGAATGTGCCTGGGAAAAATTCAAAGGGTTGAAGAAAATAACTTGACGGCTATTTCAGAATGTTCTGAATTTAATAAGGAGGTGAAAAATGCGAATCATGCCAGTCATGCTGATAAAAGTGACTTTAAATTTTTACAAAATTTAATTAGTGATGATTTATCA
The DNA here is from genome assembly GCA_030710605.1 of Cordylochernes scorpioides. NCBI lineage: Eukaryota > Metazoa > Arthropoda > Arachnida > Pseudoscorpiones > Chernetidae > Cordylochernes > Cordylochernes scorpioides. The sequence continues at coordinate 64,052,818 of CP092863.1, forward strand.
GAAGAGCAGCAGTCTCAAATCTTATCAATTTTAAAACGATATGATAAAATATTTGATAAAAATAATGAACCAGTAAAGCAAACTTCAGTAACCAAACATAAAATTGAAACTGGAAACCATCAGCCTATTAAGCATAGACCATATCGAGTCTCCCCTACAGAACGCCAAGCAATCCAAACGGAAGTGGACAAAATGCTAGATGCCGGGATTATACGTCATTCAGAAAGCCCATGGTCATCGCCGGTTATTTTAGTGAAGAAGAAGGATGGTAACTGGCGTTTCTGTGTGGATTACAGACGACTAAACAAAGTTACTAAAAAAGACGTTTACCCACTACCCCGAATCGATGATACACTTGACTCCCTGAAAGGAGCTAAATTTTATTCATCAATGGACCTTCGTTCAGGATATTGGCAAATAGAAGTCGACGAAGCAGATAGAGAAAAAACTGCCTTTATTACCCCTGACGGACTCTACGAATTCCTAGTCATGCCCTTTGGCCTGTGCAATGCCCCTGCAACATTCGAGCGCATGATGGACAAGATATTGAAAGGTTTGAAATGGACGATGGCCCTCTGTTATTTAGACGACATCGTGGTGTATTCCAAATCGTTCAACGAACATTTACACCGGCTTGAAATCATACTACAATGTCTCGACAAAGCCGAGCTACGCCTCAACCCAAAAAAGTGCCTTTTCGGAACCAAACGAATAAGAGTGTTTGGACACCTCGTCGATAGTAAAGGTATTTATCCCGATCCAGAAAAGATTGAAGCTATCGCAAGTTCCCGACCCCAAAATCTATAACAGATGTGAGAAGCTTCATTGGCCTATGTTCCTATTATCGTAGATTTATTGAAAATTTTGCTGAGAAAGCTGTTCCTTTACATGAAGTACTCAAAAAAGATAATAAATTCACGTGGAACTCTGACCAACAGGATGCTTTTGATTCCTTGAAAAAAGCATTGATGTCTGAACCTGTTCTTGCCTATTTCGAAGAACAACTGCCAACCGAGCTCCATACTGACGCCAGCGGTTATGGAATTGGAGCTGTCCTCGTACAGATCAACGATGGGAAAGAGCGGCCAGTTGGTTATGCTTCAAGAACTTTATCTAAGGCGGAGAAGAATTACTCAACAACGGAAAGAGAATGCTTGGCCGCAATATGGGCCATCAACAAATTTCGACCGTACCTTTTTGGTCGTGAGTTTGTCATCGTCACTGACCACCACGCTCTTTGCTGGTTATCTAACCTGAAGGACCCGACAGGAAGACTAGCAAGATGGGCTTTAAAACTCCAAGAATACAATGTAACGGTTGTTTATAAAAGTGGACGCAAACACCAAGATGCCGACTGTCTTTCTCGAAATCCTCTCCAACTTGAATCGGAAGAAGCATACAATGATGAGGATGATGATATACCCTCAATAACTGCTCTGACGTGCTTCGAGGCTGAACAAAGAAAAGACCCTAAAATTAGTAAATTGATAGAGGAAACAGAAAGATTTGGTGCCGAATCGAAAGGTTATGAAATGTTAAAAGGAACCTTATACAAAAAGAATTTCGACCCCCTGGGAAACCAACACCTTTTAGTTATTCCCAAGCACTTACGCTTAGAACTACTGAAAAGTTTACATGACGCTCCCACAGCAGGTCATCTTGGATTTTCGAAGACATATGAGAGAGTTAAAAACAAATATTTCTGGCCAGGACTTCTCCGGGACATACGGAAGTATGTCGCTCATTGTAAAGAGTGTCAAAGAAAGAAACAATCAACTCAAAAGCCACCCGGACTACTTAAAGCCATACCTCCTGCAACCTCCCCTTTTCAAAGAGTTGGAATGGACCTCCTTGGAAGATTTCCCAAGTCTGATTCTGGTAATAAATGGATCATAGTCTGTACTGACTATCTTACTCGATTTGCCGTTACTAAAGCCTTACCCACAGGGGAAGCAAAGGAAGCAGCCAAGTTCTTAATGGAAGATGTTGTTCTCAAGCACGGAGCCCCCAGAGAAATCATCACGGACCGAGGACGAGTATTCCAATCCAAGTTGATTGCGGAACTTACCAATCAATGCTCGTCGATACATCGGTTCACGACAGCGTATCATCCCCAGACGAATGGACTGACAGAGAGGTTAAACAAAACCTTAGCCAACATGATCGCTATGTATGTAAGTGTTGAACAGAAGGACTGGGACGTAATCCTGCCCTACGTCACGTTCGCCTACAACACCGCAAAACAAGATACGACAGGTTTTACCCCTTTTAAACTGATTCATGGACGCGAAGCCGAAACAACTGTAGACACTCTTTTCCCAAATCCGCATGAAGATCTCCAAGAGGATTACAGTCAAAAGATTGCCTCGCGAGTCGAAGAAACTAGGCAGCTAGCAAGATTAGAAACCTTGAAAGCCCAAGAAAAGGACAAGGCCAGATATGACTCAAAGCACGAGGCAATGGATTACAACGTCGGTGACCTGGTATGGATTTTCATCCCGATAAGAAAGGTGGGACTCTCAGAAAAACTGATGAAAAGGTACTTCGGGCCATACAGGGTTACTCGGAAACTCTCTGACGTGACCTTCGAAGTTGAACCTGTGGACCAACCAACCAGGAGACGCAAAACAAGAGACCTGGTCCATGTACTGAGAATGAAACCCTACCATGACCCTGAGGACCAAGCTGATCTGTTCAAGTAATAATTACAGCGGGACGCTGTTCATCTAGGAAGGGGGCAATGTCACTGAATAATTATTTTAAATATTCTGTGGTATATCATCATTAATATTTGCATAGTCATCACCCCTTACCTTTCTTGTATATTATTACTTGTAAATAAATTCTTAGCAATAGTTTGCATTTTATAAATAAATTATTTTTACTTAAACTTTTGTTATACTCGTTATCACTACCGTGACAATATTTTATAATACCTTGATAAAGGTTGGCGTTCAGCCAACTGAAATATTGGTAAAATAAATAATATTTTGTTCCAATATATGCCTTTTTAATTAAATGTATAACTATATTTAACATAAAGTTGCGGGAGGATGTTATTTGTGTATAAAAAGTTGCGGAAATATCTTTATTTACGGGGCTGTTAATAAAAACGGATGATTTTTTAGCACCAAAGCCGAATATATACAAAGCGCTATATACATTGCACTATTAGAGGGGCCTGGGGATGGGTGGCCAGGGGATCATCGCCGGGTGAGGCCAGGAGAGCCGGGATATAGTAGAGGAGGATCAGGGGGGCAGGGTGGTGATCCGCGGAGATCAGGGGGAGGCAGAGACCTGTCCAATAGTATGAGTATTGAGCCCAAGAGTGACACCGTGGGACAAAAAGGGCACCTCTCTCTTTAAAAAATGCATGAAAAGAATGCAAGTGGTTCATCAACCCAGTACAAAACATAATGGTAGTAACAAAGAATGAGCCACAACACCAGTTTTGGCAATTTAATAAGAAATACGCAACTATGTTATATATAAATTTATTACAAGAAGAAGGGGGTTTTAAGTAAATAAAAATATTTTCTAAGATGAACCTTCTTGTCTTGAAATATTTAACCATCAAAATTATAAATGAAAACAAACTCAAAATTGTGTCTTTATTTGGTCATATACTTGTCCAAAAAAAAGTATGAAAAGAACATGTTTTCAATCTAAAAATGTGTTTTAAATTAACATTTAAAAAAAGAAAGATATTTAGATTGCTTTTTATAAGTTTTAAAATTTTGTTTTTCATTTATAATATACTAGCCGAATTACCCAGCAATGCCCGGTTTTACCTGATTAAATGTCAATGTTTACAATTATAAATTGGCGCCGTGATGTCACTCTTGGGAAACGTCCGCTCCAAACTTTGTTTTTTAAATATAAAAATGTAAATTTTCACAACAATATTTGAAAATTCTATTATTTTGATTTTGATATGAATATATTTTTAATTTGATATATACATAAAATGATAATAGCAAGAGATATCTTGCCCCTACGCCGTCATTACGTCACTCAAGGTCACTTTTGTGAAACGTCCCGCTCCACCAATCCCCGTCGCTCCACGTCGTCCATCCTTCCACAACTTTACTTCTCGCAGTTGCCAAAGTGAGGCGCTGGTTACGAGTGAAATAGGGAACAATTTTCTATAATTTGTTCACAACTCCAAGGTTATTCGAGATAGAAGCCTGAAACTTTGCTTATAAGTTTTCCAGATTCAACTCTATATACTGTTAAAATTTCAGCCAGATTAGTTACCTATTGTGAACGTTTATAGCCTACAAACATACATACACTGACTTTTATATATAGGGATTTCAAAATTCCATTATTTTTTTATTATATTTTAACTTTTAAAAATATAGTAAATACTATATACTTGTAGAATACAAAAATTATACACACACGCACATATATATATGTGATATATTAATTTTATCCTGAAGACTGATGATGCTTTTTGTAGTATTTTGTACATTTAGGCAACCTCAATCACAAAATAATATAAATTAGTATTTATTTATATTTCAAATTATACCTGTGTTTACATTTCTAACCCGCAAGACCTGGATGTCGATTATGATATATATGCGGATACAGAGTACATTTTACAGAGTATTCATTTATATATCACATCAACACACAGTGGTAATGGTAAACTGTGGTTGGTTGAATTGATTTAAGGACTATAATAAACTTATTTTCCCAACAGGCCTTCATCTTTTCGACTAGATGTTCTGTTATAATGCCATGTGGTAGATTTGAGGTTGGCGTTGAGTGGAAGTATACATGATGACCGCAGAGTAGCAAATATCAACTAGTGTTATCGTGAACAGAGAGAGGGGGAGAAACGGAGATCAGGCAAATAGATCAGGTCCTGGCTGGTGGCATTTTGGGACAATATTAGCGGCTTGAGGATAGATCTGATAGAATCTCCACATCCGCCAGAACTGCACCAATGTACTGGCGGCTATATACATGGACTCTGGATATTGACGATCATGGCGCTATGTCCTTCCACAGAGGCTGAAGGAATTTCATCTTGGCTTCTGTTGATAGGCCTAAGACCTATTATTTTTCTCTAACTCACTTTATTAAAGCCTAAGATGATCTAGTCTGAGAGTGTCACAAAAATATTTGCCAACGATATGTATAAAAAACAGAGAATAGAAATTTGGTTTGAGCACAGAGTCAATGAAGATTTTTAAAGACCTTTCAGCAAAACAATGTCATAATTTTATACTTTATATTTATATTAAAATATAAAGTATGGAATATTTTTGTATTAATATGGTTGAATAGCCCAAATGATATACATTCTTTTGGATATTAACACTTCAAAAGTGAATACTTTTGTTTTCAAAAGCATAAAAAAGAAGAGAGAGTGAAGTAAAATATAGATTATATAATAGGAGAGAAATAGTTATTGTAAAGTAACTTTTAATTTTGGTAGAATAACATTACAACATTATCCCTTTTTAGAGCAGCATCATGAACACATCTCATTTAATATTTCGTAATCACAACAAAGTACTTAGTATTTTGATGCGACAATACTATAAAACACTTTTACAGTACTAAATGAATATATGTTAATTTCTGTTGAATTTAATAAAGTTTTTTTTCATTTTTTTTTTACAATAAAATGGATATAAAAAATGACAAAATGTATAGAGACCTCTCAATATGAAAATTTCATATTAAAAAATCAAATGTTCTTATTAAACTTTATGATGTTTTTATTACCTTAAAATGTAATAAAAGTATTATAAAAGCTATGTTTATGGACAAAATGACTTTATTACATTAAAAAAGTACATATAAATATAAGATGCTCAATATTTTGGTACTGCGAATTCTCAAAATAATATGAATGCTTTATCAAAAAGGCTGAACAAAAATATAGAAATTAAGAATCTATATATTAAATATTAAGATATTAATGAATTTTTAAAATATTAATTTAATTTAAAAAACAAAACAAATAAAATAAAAAACAACAATGGCGCTAAATATAACCTGGTTTCTTATTTCGGTGATACTGTCTGATCATCATGTTTATTTTGGTACCACTCGAGCAGTCGACTTAGCCTCTCTTTAACTTGGCGTCTGCTGGAGTGTTGCACGCTTGGTGCATTTCTAAATGCTTTAATATTTTTCATCGTGTTTCATTTATTCCAAAGCTATGTCAATAAGAAGAATCAGTACTGTTACCTCCATTTCATCAATAGAGGTAAGTGATTTTATAAAATACGATTCCATATATAAATATATGTAAAACGCCCATTCGTGAGTATTTAGTATTCATTAAAATATTTAAATTCATTATCATTTATAAAATAATTGGAATTTTATAATTTACCGAAAATGATATCAATCACTAATTTCAAAATATATATGAAGGAAATACTTTTATCTTAAATTTGACTTATCTAAAATGAGGGATATATAAACCAAACGAATTTAAAAGTAGGGTAAAGGATAAATAGCTTTTTTGGAACCTAACAACGATTGGAGAAATCAAGATTATTGATCATTGTATTTAGCAGAGAGATATATATTTTTATATTAGGTTCAATAAATATATGTATAATTACATTCATGGGGGGGAGAGAGAGACAAAACATAAGGAAGTTGTACCTTTCAGCATGTATATCTGGATTCAGACAATAACTCTGAAAGATATTACAGTGACCTTTATTGAAGACACACTCATGGACAAAACTTAAGAAAGTTGTACCTTTCAGCATGTATATCAGGATTCAGACAATAACTCTGAAATATATTACAGTGACCTTTATTAAAGACACACAATATAACCAAGTGTGAACAAAATTGCCTCTGTTTCCTTCAAAAAAACAACAGATAACCAAGCAACTAAGTTTTGTCCATGAGTATATATACAATGTCAACTGAAATGTTTATACGAAATTTGAATCATTTTTGACGCGTATGTTTATATTTAAAATGAATCCATTTTCTACTGCCCCCCCTTGATATGTTATAATACCTTGAAAAAGGTTGGTGTTCAGCCAACTGAAATATTGTTAAAATAAATGATATTTTGATCCAATATATGCCTTTTTAATTAAAGATTTATTTATGGATTGCTCTATTTTCAAAATGTATAGCAAATATCATTCAGAGTTAGTCTGAATCTCGATATACATGCTAAAATGTAAAAATTCTAAAGTTTTGTTCATGAGTGTATATATTGTATATACAGTAAATATATAATATTATTATATATAATAATATTTGCATACTCAGGTGTGTTTATAATATCAACTTAAATGGAATGTCCATTGTACTGTGCTATGGTTGTTGAGAAAGATAATTGATGAGGAGGTTCTCTTACTGCAATGATGAAATAATGGGAGGGCTTGGCTCATCAGTGATGACCCTCCCAGATCTACCATTATTTTATCATTGCAGTAAGGGCAGTAAAAAATTGATTTATTAAAAATAATCATACGTGTCAAAAATGGTTCAAATTTCTTGTAACAAATGACGTCCTATTCCATCATATTAAAATGTTTATAATAAGATAGCATTGACATCGGGAAAAATCAATGAATTGAATTTTGAAGTTTGTAAACAATTTTGGACAATAATGAAATGGTTTTTCTGGTGAATTTTGAATCAATATTTAGAAGTTTTAGTGAATAGGAGTACAGTAGAACCTCCCTTTAGTGGACACTCAAAATAGAGGACATCTCTCTACAAAGGACAGTTTTCATTGTCAAAATTTCAATTTTTACTATCTAGCAACTCTCCGGTAAGAGGACCTCGCTCCCTTAAGGATACTTTGGCTCTGTAATTAGGTGTTGTCCTTTACAGGGAGGTTCTACTGTATATATTAATATCTATCTAGTATGTTGATTTATACCTGAAACATGGCTATGTCGTAAGCTATATATAGGTCAGATCTTATCAAAATGAATATACAGTTAAACCTTTCTATAACGCCCCTTCTTGGGACTCACCAAAATAGGGTGCTCTAGACAGGTCACTTTTAATGTAAATCACATGGTACTACGTATTTAAAATTGAGCGCTATAGAGAGGAAGGCGCTATTTAGAGGGGGTGCTATAGACAGGTTTAACTGTATATATTTTAAAAGCAAACAACAAAAAAAGGCATTTCTGATGGCTCACATGAACATTTTAGATTGCAGAATGCCATCTAGTGGAACAAAACCCCACCAGCGAATACAAGTAACCAAATGGGGGCTCTGGCACATTTGTAAATGCAAAAGTCAAACTGCTTTTCACATGTGTAGACATGTGGTGTACTTACAGTAAAGGTAGTCGCCTTCTTCTACCCACAATGATTATCTTGGCTCGTACCACATGTACTAGGGATAATAATAATAATAAAAAGATCATATGATAAAGTACAATTTGGGCTATAACTTAGAAACACAAAGTAATAAGACCAAATCTTCTTCTTCTTTCTTATCTCTACTCAATCATATTAGGGTATTGGGTGAAGTAGAATGCGTCTGCCTTTGTCATTAAGACTGGGAGCACTACTCAGTGGCAGGCCGACTTAGCTACAAAAGAAATGGCCTCCTCTGACATGAGGAACAGATGCCATGTGCAGCCGCTCCTAAAATGGAGTACAAATGCTGCTCATCCTGTATCCCTGGATTAGGAGCCCTTACAGGGTACTATCAGCCGGGCCAGCTGAGCCCAGGTTTTTTAGTGAGCTTGTTACTGCTTCCCCTCCTCCTTTTTCATCCAGGCTTGGGACCGGCAAAGGCGGAGTTGGACCAAATCTATATAAATAGTGTGTGGCATTTCAGTAACAACACTGTTATCCAAATGTCACACACTATTTATTCAGATTTGGTCTTATTACCTTGTGTTTATAATGATAATATTTATCGCTAACATTTCTCCATTTCACTCTTTCAATTAATTTGGCGAAACCGCTGAGAGGGTTCACCACTAGATGAACCAAGCCCTCTCATTTAATAACTCTTATCATTGCAGTAAGGTCTGTAGAGATTATATTTTGTTATAATACAGTTAAACCTGTCTATAGTGCCCCCTCTAAATAGTGTCTCCCTCTCTATAGCGCCCGATTTTAAACATTAAAATGTAAACATTTTACATTAAAAGTGACCTGTCTATAGCACCCCCTCTCTTTAGCACCCTATTTTGGTGAGTCCCAAGAGGGGGCGCTATAGACAGGTTTAACTGTATTAAAAAAAAAGAAACACATTGTCAGCAAATTTAATTGTTACAAACTCTTAATTAAAAAAAAAAGAAAAAAATGCATCTCCTTATCGAGCAACTGAAAGTTGCTGATGGCTTGCACCATCATTTGTACTATTTTTTTCACATTAATTCACATTCTCACACAATTCTGGCCTTAACTACCCATTTCATGGTTTTTCAAGATGCCTGAATGACCAGTTTTTGGTCGTTGAGGTACAGCTTGCACCACGCTGATGAGAGCCAACAGCCCGAAACGTGTATGTGGTTAGCTTTTCTTGATTAATCAAGAATGGGTATTTGGCCAATTCTGGAATAATTAAAAATCAACGAATAGTTGATATTTATTCCAATAGATGGTGAAAGCCATCATCAACTTTAAGTTGCCCGATAAGGAGATGTCTTTTTTCTTTTCTTTTAGATTTATGCACCTTATCTCAGTACAATATCACATTTGTACAATTTTTTCTCATAAACTCTTAATTGTTATTCATCCCATTATTGAAGCTTAGAAGCTAAATTCAGCTCTTATTGTCTAATGTTTGAAGGAAGCCTTACTTAGTGTCAAACTCAAGGTAAAATTAACAAAGTTACCTTTAATGATAAGGCACAATTTGGATTATAGATTATAAACACAAGGTAATAAGACCAAATCCAAATAAAGTGTGTGATGTTTCAGTAACAGCATTTATACCATCTTCAGACAAAAGTACTGAAACATGAAACTCTTTCAGTACTTTTGTCTGAAGATGGTAACAACGCTGAAACGTCACACACAATTTATTTATTTGGATTTGGTCTTATTACTTTGTGTTTAAAGTTGCCTATAGAAGAAGGAAGACCAAATGATTGCAATGTACAAGACAATGGCTTGATTCTGACTAAGACAAAAGGAAAGCAATGATTAAAGAAAGACAGTCACAATCTGAAATCAAATCCCGCATTGGGAACTTTTTTTCTGTAGAAAAATAAATTTCCTCAAATGGCCTCGATTGTTGAAAAATCCAATCCCACTAGTGAGTGCAAGTAACTAAATGGCAATAAAGACACATTCTCTTCGTCTTCTTCTTTCTTATCTCCACTCAATCACACTAAGGTATCAAGCTTGTAAAGCTTGAGATTTTTGATGGTGTCTGCCGGGGAAGAGTAGAGCTCATCAATGGATGAGTCAATAATGTATTTTGGGGTTGCAGGCTGAGAATTGCACTTAGTACATAGTGGGAAAACCTTGCAACCATTCTGGAAAGTCATTGTCCGTAGATGACCAGACTTAAGTCTGGAAATCAAAGACTGTTGTTCTCTTGGGAGGACAGAACTGGTGCTTGTCCCTCCTGCTCTGTACCAGTCATGTGCAGCATCAGATTTCCATTCCTGCAGGCATTGGGTTTTGATGGTTTCGACTTGTAAGTTGAACTGCTTTCTACAGGTGTAAACATGTGGTGCACTTACAGTAAAGCAGTCTCTAACTCTACCCACCATGGTTATCATGACCACATGTACTAAGGATATGTACCATCCACCACATGGAGATGGCAGAAAGTCTCACTTATACTACAAGAAAATAAGACCAAATAATTTATTAGTGTGTGATGTTTTGGCAACAGCATTGTCACCATGATCAGACAAAAGAATAAATTATTTTTATTCTTTTGTCTGATGATGGTGACAATGCTGTTACCCAAACGTCACACACTAATAAATTATTTGGTCTTATTTTCTTGTATTATAATCTATAATTGTGCTTTATCAAAGTTTCACTTAATATCAAACTCAATGCAATATTAGAATATTAACAAAGTTACCTATAGAAGAAGAAAAGCTAAATGAAGGTAATGTATAAGACACTGTCTAGATCTGGCAAAGACAAAGGGAAAGCAATGATTGAAGAAAAGTTAATACACACAACACTTATACAACCTACACAAAAAGATAAGAATAATTAGTATTTTATATCATTCAATAACTTATATCATTGCAGTAAGGTCTGTAGAGATAATATTTGATGATATCACAGTAGAACTTGGATAATTCAAATGTCTTTAATTCAAATATTTATCTTGGTTCCTAGAATTTCCTATAAATAGAATTTACGTTTTTGCTTCGAATTATCCAAGTTTGACTGTTAAGTAGAATTAAGTAGAACTGCTCTTCACTGAAAGTTAATAACGAGTTTTACCAAGTGGGAAGAGGAGCTTCTTTTTATTAGCATGCACAGTGTGCATGCTAATAAAAAGAAGCTCCTCTTCCCACTTGGTAAACTCGTTATCAAGTTTGACTGTATTAAGAAAAAAAAAAACACATTTCCACTAAATTTAATTGTTACAAACTCCTATTGTTATAGACTCTATTATTGAAGTCTAACAGCTAAATTCAGGTCCTATATGCTTTCGTTGTCCATTGTTTGAAGAAAGCCTTACTTAGTGTCAAACTCAAGGTAATATTAACAAAGTTACCTTTAGAAGAAGAAAAGCCAAATGAAGCTAATGTGTAAGACACTGTCTAGATTCTGTCTGAGACAAAGGGAAAGGAATGATTGAAGAAAAGTTCATGCATACAATACTTATATAAGCTTAGAATAATTAGTATTTTATATACTTTCATAGAAAAACTTGAGAAAATTTCATATTTGATGTAATGATAAAGCACAATTTGGATTATAGATTAGAGATACAAGAAAATAAGACCTAAACCAAATAATATAATAGTGTGTGACATTTCGGTAATAGCATTGTTACCATCATTAGACAAAAAAATTAATGTTACATGTATTCTTTTGTCTGAAGATGGTAACAACACTGTTACCAAAATGTCACACACTATAAAATTATTTGGATTTGGTCTTATTTTCTTGTATCTATTCGATGTAATATATGGATCTGCATGGTTAGGGGTGCAAAAAAACTCTATTCAGCAATTTTTTTGTGCTTGCGAAAGAGGATGGCATGCTCACATCTGGGAAAGAATATTAGAATATTAACTTATATAAGTATATTTGATGTATGTCTCCAGTTGTATATTTTTTTGAAGGAGACAGAGGCAATTTTGTTCATACTTGTTTATATCGTGGGTCTTCAATAAAGGTCACTGTAATATCTTTCAGAGAGATTGTTTGAATCCCGATATACATGCTAAAAGGTACAATTATATTTGATACACAGTGACCTTTATTGAAGACACACAAGATAAACAAGTATGAACAAAATTGCCTCTGTATCCTTCAAAAATATATAAAACCGAAGACATACATCAAATATAAGTTAATATTATTTCCCAGATGTAAGTAAGCCATGCTCAATAGTAAACATGTCTACTTACAGAATTCAGTAAAAACTTGTTCATTTACTGAACCCTCTGAGAATATAGAGCATTGGTGACAATGCTGTTGCCGAAACGTCACATACTATTAAATTATTTGGATTAGGTCTTATTTTCTTGTATTATAATCTATAATCCAAATTTTGCTTTATCATGTTTTAACTATAGTTATGACAGTCTGAAAATTATCTTGGTCTCTAGTTTATATTGTTATAAGGAGATAGGTTGGACTGTATATTGATTGGAATTGACACGGCTCTCAATATTATTGTTGAAATGTCGGATGTGGTATTTATAGCCTTGGCCTATCCTGGCACCTGGCAGCATTCCCAGCCATACTGGACGGCGTACCTTCATTCATACTATGTGCTACAGTAGAACTACCTCCATTAGAGGACACTCACGTTAGAGGACACCTCTCTACAAAGGATAGTTTTTCATTTACAAAATAACCATTTTTACTATTTAGCAACTCTCCTGATAAAGCACAATTTGGATTATAGATTATAATAAAAGAAAATAAAACCTAATCCGAATAATTTATTAGTGTGTGACATTTCGGCAACATTGTCACCATCATCAGACAAAAGAATAACATTTTTTGGATTCGGTCTTATTTTCTTTTATTATCAACTCCCCGTTAAGAGAACACATCTCTAAAAAGGACAGTTTTTCATTTACAAAATGATCATTTTCACTATTTAGCAACTCTCCAGTAAGAGGACACCTCTCCCTAAAGGACACTATAGCTCTGCAACTAGGTGTTATCCTTAACAGAGAAGTCCTACTGTATTCCCAACAAGAGTGAATCAATTTATTTAAGGATCAAAATAAGGATATGGTTGAATAGGCATGGTATTCAGATATTATGGAGTAGAATACAGATTATGTTGATTCCATTATACAGTTAAACCTGTCTATAGCACCCCCTCTTGGGACTCACCAAAATTGGGTGCTATAGAGAGGGGGTGCTAGGTCACTTTTAATGTAAATCGCATCGTACTATGTATTTAAAATCGGGCGCTATAGAGAGGGAGGCGCTATTTAGAGGGGACGCTATAGACAGGATTAACTGTATCTTGGTATAAAGCCATTTTATCATTTATTTTATAAATCTCTAGCTTTCGGACACAAAAACCCTTCTACAGGAGAAACATTTTGATATTGAACTAAGGGATAACTTTTTTTGGAACAAGTACAATAATACGTCAAATTACTTTTGATTATGATAAGGCACACAATTAGGATTATAGATTATAAACACAAGGTAATAAGACCAAATCCAAATTAATAAATAGTGTGTATAACCCCAACAACTATTTATTTATTTGGATTTGGTCTTATTACCTTGTGTTTACTTCTGATTTTTAGAAAAAATTCTAAAGAACTTGAAAAAGTGAATAAAATAAATAACAAGCGATTATTTTTTTGAACAAGTATGTAAATACACCAAATTACTTCTGATTATTACAAAACATTCTAAAGGACTTGGAAAAAATTAATAAAATACCGAAATTTGTAAAATGTCAAATATTAATTGGCACCTTACATGAGATACAATTAACTATATAATAATATATATACTCTAGCAGAATATTTATTATTTTATGAAAATATTTTTTTTTCGGTGTTTGGATTTTGATATACAGTAAATTTTCTCATTGCTTCTCTGCTATTTTATTAGTTTAATTTGGTTTTACATTAAATAAATTTCTGTGTAATTCTGAGGTTTGTATTTCCTAATTTTCTACGTTACATTTTGGTGGAGATGCTGGGTAGATTAGAGAAGACAAACTGAAGATCGCTGAGAAGACCTTGAGGCAATGGCTGCTATGATCTTCATTTTCAGAGATTGGCTCCAGGATTCCACCGCCGTGTCAAAGCCAAGACTTCCCTCTAAGATGACAATGCCCCTATAGACCATAAAGTCGTTCTTTACGCCGAAAGAGAAAGTACGCAAAGCTACTAGGGACAGACGTCCAAGACTTAGAGGGAATACTTGACAGAAACACGTCAGATCCATGTCAGTAGCAACAAGATTTTAAATCTGTGGGTCACAGCTCCCATAGGGAAGGATCTATGTAGCAGATTATTATTCGATATGAAAAGATTTTTTTTCAATATTTGGATTTTGATATACGGTGAATTTTCTCATTTATTCTCTGCTATTTTATTATTTCAAATTTGGCTTTACATTAAATAAATTGCTGTGTAATTCTGAGGTTTGTCTTTCCTAATTTACTATGTTACAATACCTCAAATTTGTGTTGAAACCAGTTAAAATTAAAAAAATATATATAAATTCATACTATTCCAGCCAATAAGAGCAAATTTATAATAGTTGCATATCAATAGGAGGCATATTTGGGTTATGCAACTTAGACACTTATGACCATACCATATTCCAACACTGTGGATAAGAGTGGCATCTTATGGGTTCTTTTTTTTTTTCAAACAAAAGAATGGTCCTCTCTATGAATCAACCTTTCTTCAAATATTTATAATGTCTCAGGGGAAAATAAACCTGGGGAACCTTTTTGAGGTCAGGACTTCCAAATATAAAACTTGGGGTAGAAGATCTTGAGACCTCCAGTGACTTACTTGTTTCATGATCTGGGGCCCTCTGTCACCAGTGACTTACTTGTTCAATGATCTGGGGGTCTTCTGCCACTGGTAACTTACTTGTACCATGATCTGGGGGTCTTCTGTCATCAGTAACTTACTTATTCCATGATCTGGGGGTCTTCTGTCATCAGTAACTTACTTATTCCATGATCTGGGGGTCTTCTGTCATCAGTAACTTACTTATTCCATGATCTGGGGGTCTTCTGTCATCAGTAACTTACTTGTTCCATGATCTGGGGGTCTTCTGTCATCAGTAACTTATTTGTTCCATGATCTGGGGGCATTCTTCCACCAGTGACTTACTTGTTCCATGATCTGGGGGCATTCTGCCACCAGTGACTTACTTGTTCCATGATCTGGGGGCATTCTGCCACCAGTAACTTACTTGTTCCATGATCTGGGGGTCTTCTGTCATCAGTAATTTACTTGTTCCATGATCTGGGGGTCTTCTGTCATCAGTAACTTGTTCCATGATCTAGGGGTCTTCTGTCATCAGTAACTTACTTGTTCCATGATCTGGGGGTCTTCTGTCATCAGTAACTTACTTATTCCATGATCTGGGGGTCTTCTGTCATCAGTAACTTACTTGTTCCATGATCTGGGGGTCTTCTGTCATCAGTAACTTACTTATTCCATGATCTAGGGGTCTTCTGTCATCAGTAACTTACTGTTCCATGATCTGGGCTCTTCTGTCTTCTGTCATCAGTAACTTACTTGTTCCAATAATGGGGGGCTTCTGTCACCGGTAACTTACTTGTTCCATGATCTGGGGGGCTTCTGTCACCGGTAACTTACTTGTTCCATGATCTGGGGGTTGTCAATGTGTGACCTTGTATAAAACTAAGATAAAAATGTGAAAAAGTAGTAAAAATTTGGAATTGTACTGGGATAAGGTGCATAAATTGTGAAAAAGGCATCTCCTTATCGTGCAACTGAAAGTTGCTGATGGCTTGCGCCATCTATCGGAATAAATTTCAACTATTCTGTTATTTATTATTAGAAATCAATGAGAATAGTTGATATTTATTCCGATTGATGGCACAAGCCATCAGCAACTTTCAGTTGCACGATAAGGAGAGATTCCTTTTTCATAATCAACTATTCTGTTGATTTCTAATTATTACAGAATTGTCTAAATACCCATTCTTTATTAATCAAGAAAAGCTAACCACATATGTGTTTCGGGCTGTTGGCACTTGTCAGTGTGGTGCAGACTGTACTTCAACAACCAATAAATTGGTCATTCAGACATCCTGAAAAATCATGAAACGGGTAGTTAAGGCCAGAAGTGCTTGAGAATTCGGAACAATGTGAAAATAACAGCACAAATGTGATATTGTACTGGGATATAAGGTAAATAAATTAAGAAAATGGCATCTCCTTATCGTGCAACTGAAAGTTTCTGATGGTTTGACCCATCTGTTGGAATAAATATCAACTATTCTGTTGATTTTTTACGAGATAGATATTGATTTGATGAGATAGAAATGTAAATATAGATGGAAACTTTGCCGGGAGGATATTGATCTAAAGAGACAAAGGTCACCTCTCCCATCAAAATTGACGTCAAAGCCAGATTACATCTATTGATTGTTGCCACAAACTAGCGGCCTCGGGTCAGTGACAAACCCACAACACTGGCGTCTAGCTTTGACATCTATTTTGATGGGAAAGGCGACCTTTGTCTTTTTAGAAATGTAAATATTAAATCTATAGTGTTGGTATATGTATCCTATTAATAGGAAATTAACTTTTATTGGCAGTGACCCCCAGTTTACACATGTAGAAAGCAGTTCCACTTTTTGCACCTACAAGTGTACTAGAATCCGGTTGGATTACTTGCGTTCAGTTGTGTGGTTGGACTTTTGAAAGAATTGAGGAACATTGAAGCAATATTTTTCGTTAGAAGAAAGTGTCCAATGTGGGATCCTAAGTTGTGGCTGCTGAAAATAAATGCTTTATAACACTTCTTCACCCCAATCTCATATATACAGTAAAACCTCCATGAGAGGACAGTCACGCTAGAAGACGCCTCTCTATAAAGGACAGTTCTCATTGTCAAAATTACCATTTTTACTATTTAACAACTCTCAGGTAAGAGGACACCTTTCCTAAAGGACACTTTGGCTCTGCAATTAGGTGTTGTCCTTTACAAGGAAGTTCTACTGTATTGTTAAGACAGAAAGGCGGGGATAGTAAATATTTTTAAAAATCAACTCGACATGAAGCCCTTTCCTTGACTCCCTATTCTTGTTATTAGAGTACATATTTATTTTTTTTGGAGAATAGACAAATAAATAGAATATCAGTACAATTGTGTACAAGGTAATAAGACCATGTCTAAATAAATAAATAGTGTGCGACGTTTCTGTAACAACATTGTTATCATCTTCAGTCACAAAAGTACTGAATCAAATTACCATCTGATGATGGTAACAACACTGTTACCGAAAGGTCACACACTATTTATTTATTTGTATTTGGGGATCACGAGTTTTGGCATCTTTTTGAGATAAGAAAGAAGGATTTGGTCTTATTACCTTGTGTTTCTAATCTATAATCCAAATTGTGCTTCATCAATTGTCCTTGAAAATTACAGAACCGGTATTGTTGTGAACCAGTATTGTTGTGTGTTAGGGCCAAGTAGGAAATATCAGCATTTTGACAGATTGCTCTCTGGCCACAATCCAACCTGGTATTTTGGAAGACACAGTCAGCGGTTAATTGCTTTGTTTTTTGTTCAACCCGACTAACCTGCCAGTGTTTTGTGCTTCATATTTACTGGTAGCATTGGTTATATAGTGTAGAAACTCAGTATATTTCAACTGCTGTAATAGAGATGTATGGAGACATCTGAGGCTCTTCATTGGACACGACAACAACAACACAGGTACCTCTATACAACAACTTTACACACCCAAGATAGAGGACATTTCAAATGCTGTAATAGAGATGTATGGAGACATCTGAGGCTCTTCATTGGACACGACAACAACAACACAGGTACCTCTATACAACAACTTTACACACCCAAGATAGAGGACATTTCAAATGCTGTAATAGAGATGTATGGAGACATCTGAGGCTCTTCATTGGACACAACAACACAGGTACCTCTATACAACAACTTTACACACCCAAGATAGAGGACATTTCAAATGCTGTAATAGAGATGTATGGAGACATCTGAGGCTCTTCATTGGACACAACAACAACAACACAGGTACCTCTATACAACAACTTTACACACCCAAGATAGAGGACATTTCAAATGCTGTAATAGAGATGTATGGAGACATCTGAGGCTCTTCATTGGACACAACAACAACAACAACACAGGTACCTCTATACAACAACTTTACACACCCAAGATAGAGGACATTTCAAATGCTGTAATAGAGATGTATGGAGACATCTGAGGCTCTTCATTGGACACGACAACAACAACACAGGTACCTCTATACAACAACTTTACACACCCAAGATAGAGGACATTTCAAATGCTGTAATAGAGATGTATGGAGACATCTGAGGCTCTTCATTGGACACAACAACAACAACACAGGTACCTCTATACAACAACTTTACACACCCAAGATAGAGAACATTTCAAATGCTGTAATAGAGATGTATGGAGACATCTGAGGCTCTTCATTGGACACAACAACAACAACACAGGTACCTCTATACAACAGCTTTACACACCCAAGATAGAGGACATTTCAAATGCTGTAATAGAGATGTATGGAGACATCTGAGGCTCTTCATTGGACACAACAACAACAGCTCATTTGAAATGTTTCCTTCTCAACCTGCAACCCCAAAACACATTATTGACTGTATTAACTCATCCATTGATGAGCTCTACTCTTCCCCCGGCATACACCATCAAAAGTCTCAAGCTTTACAAGCTTGATACCTTAGTGTGATTGAGTGGAGATAAGTAAGAAGAAGAGAAGAAGAGAAATATTTCCTTTATTACAGCAACATGGTTTTATTTCTTTGTTCCCAAGTCTCAATTATTTGAAATTATGATAAGACACAATTTGGATTATAGATTATAGCTACAAGAAAATAAGACCTAATCCAAATAAATCAATAGTGTGTGACCTTTCGGTAACAGCATTGTTACCTTATTTTTATTTATTCTGTCCCTATTTACAGGTGTTACATTCGAGTTACCTTGTCCTGGCTATTTACATTTGGCTTGTTGGGGGAGTAGAGGTGCCCCCCCCTAGACCTTGGAAGAGGGCAGTGGTTGGGTGATGAGCTCCAAAATAAGTGTTAGGGTCAGGTCGTCAGAATCAGGGATAGATATCTCCTTTATTTTGTAGAATATCTTGTATAGTTGGATTTGATGAATTTTGTAGTTGAAGGTATAATTTATTAACGGAAGTTTGGTACATATCTTCTAGATCAGGTTGGTTCAAGTCCTCCTTCAGTATCTTGTTTGATAGGTTGAATGGAGCTCCTATACTTGTCTGAAGACAAATTCTCATGAATGCATTTATCCTATTTTTGTCTGTGGTTGTAATATATTTGCACCAAACTGGGAGTGCGTATGTTACTATTGGGAGGATACAACTTCTGTATAGAGTAAACTTTTGTTTTGTAGATAATTTGCTTCTATAGTTAAACAGACTTGATAGCATTATTTTTGTGATCTTTGCTTTCCTTATGGTATTTTTCACATGCATGTTCAATTTCAACTTGGAGTCTAAGGTAACTCCAAGATATTTAACATGGTCAGTCTAGTTAATAGGACTTGAGTTTACTTTTAGAATGGATTGTGGCTTGAATTCTTTATATTGTCCAGTGGGGAAAAATTATTGCCTGAGACTTTTTTTGGGTTGATGTCTAATTTCTAATCATCACACCATTTGGTTATAATGTTTATGTAATTTTGGAGTTGTGTGGGTGTAGGAATGCATCAATGATGCATAAATCATATGATAGGAGAAACTGAAATAACAATTTGCCAAAATCAGAATTTTTAATTGAAATAGAGAATTTTGCGCTTGAAAACAACATATTCAATTTCCCTTTCTGATTTTTTGCCTTATAGTAAGGACTGACAGGAACTTTGGGTTGGCATAATTACCTCTTCAGTAACCATATTTTTCCAAACTTGCCTTGGAATTTGGTAATACATTGTGATTTACAGTAGAATCTCCCTTTAGCTGACACCCTGCTAGAGGACACCTCTCCACAAAGGACAGTTTTCATTTGCAAAATTACCATTTTTACTATTTAGCAACTCTCCGGTAAGAGGACACATATCCCTAAAGAACACTTTGGTTCTGCAATAATGTCTTGTCCTTTACTGGGAGGTTCTACTCTACTACAATTTCGGCGATGGTCAATAGATGGCGTATAGTTTGATGTTTATTCTATAGAAGAATTTTATCTGTTTAATAATTTATTTTCTCATAAATGATATTGTTGTTTTTGTGTCCAATGAAGAGCCTCAGATGTCTCCATACATCTCTATCACAGCAGTGTCAATGTTCTCTATCTTGGGTGTGTAAAGCTGCTGTTCTGGGTCCATGTCAATTTTCTGTTGTTGTCGTGTCCAATGAAGAGCCTCAGATGTCTCCATACATCTCTATCACAGCAGCAGCAATGTCCTCTATCTTGGGTGTGTAAAGCTGCTGCTCTGCGTCCATGTCAATTTTCTGCAAGGCTGCGGCCATTGCTGGGCATGAGAATATGTGGGTAGGTGTTAGTTCCACACCAGGACAGTTGTTACATGTCCTATAGGTTCTTGTGCCATCTGGATGTATTGTCATTCCTTTATAGTGTTTTGTTCTAAGTCTTGTTATAGTTTTTGTCAGTTTTCTCTCAGAGTTTATTTCACATATTTGATCTTTCTTTTTTATTGAATTATCTTGTATTTTGCCAAAGCATTAGCGCCAAATACTGACATTTGTTCTTTCCTTTGGCTCAACTTTCTGGATTCCTTTGCTAATTCATCCGACATAAATGTTGTTGTAAAAGTGCTAACAGAACTAGAGAATGTGGAAATCGGAAGATGGAAAATCTTCAGATAAAGTTAAATGACAAATACTTCCCTATCTTATTGCTACCAGAGTTGGAGATTTCAAAATATCTTTATTGACCAGAAATAAAAATCAATGGTACAGTTAAACCTGTTGCCCCCTCTTGGGACTCACCAAAATAGGGTGCTATAGACAGGTCACTTTTAATGTAAATCGCATCATACTACAGTTATACCTGTTTATAGTGCCTCCTCTTAGGGGCACTCACCAAAATAGGGTGCTATAGAGAGGGGGTGCTATAGACAGGACACTTTTAATGTAAATCGCATCGTACTACGTATTTAAAATCGGGCGCTATAGAGAGGAAGGCGTTATTTAGAAGGGGCGCTATAGACAGGTTTAACTGTATGTGATTAGGTACAATTTGGATTATAGATTAAAACTGTTGTACAGTAGAACCTCCATGACAGGACCCTCATGCTAGAGGAAATCTCTCTATAAAGGACAGCTTTCATTTGCAAAATTACCATTTTTACTCTATAGAAACTCTCTGGTAAGAGGACACCTCTCCTTAAAGGACACTTTGGCTCTGCAATTAGGTGTCTTTTACAGGGAGGTTCTACTGTATATATATTTTAGGTTTAATTAATGAATTGTTCCCACAGAGTATATATGTAAGATCACAAGTAAATAGGAGCTAACAGTAAGAAGATAAGTTTGTTTACTATGTTATATTTTGTTCTCTCTCTTGTAAATCTAAAATGTTTGATTAATATTCTTGGAATCAGTTTCTTTAAAAAGTATAAGTAAAAAATAGTACAAATGTGATATTGTACTGGGATAAGGTGCATAAATTAAGAAAAAGGCATCTCCTTATCGTGTAACTGAAAGTTGCTGATGGTTTGCTCCATCTATTGGAATAAATATCAACTATTCTCGTTGATTTTTAATTATTACAGAATTGGCCAAATACCCATTCTTGATTAATCAAGAAAAGCTAACCACATACGCATTTCGGGCTGTTGGCCCTCATCAGCGTGGTGCAAGCTGTACCTTACAGCACGAATCTTGTCTCCATTTTAGATGATTCCTGTTTCTTGTCCTCTTTCAGAACCTATAACAAAAAAAAACGGTTAGTTGTAGAAACTTAAAAATTTATATATCTTTATACAAGGCTTTAAGGTATATATGGTAAAATTTATTAGTTTCTAATATTTTGTTCTCATGTTCGGGCCACAAACTTATGGGACACCCCTCGTATTACCTTATGTTTCTAATTATAATCCAAACAAGTAGAAAGGCCCGTCCAAGGACGGGATCGGCTAGAGCAGGTGGATTCCTAATTTTATTTCTCACATTCCTTTTTGATACTTAATAATATGTAATCGGAAGCGTTCGAGGTAAAATAACGTTCATGGTCCGGCAGGGATCGATCCCCTTCCGAGCGTTGCAACATTTTACCTTTCGGGTCATTTTATTGATATTTTTTTTAATTAACATTTTTACTTTAAAAGAGGTGAACTTACAATGAATAAATTTCTTTGTAAACAACATTTTTGGTGAAGCAAGCTGAACTATTTTCAAGAAGCCTTCCTTGCTTGCTTCCGTGGATTATTTTTATTTTAACACACTTAGAGTTTTACTGTATGTCGTTTGTTCCAATTCGAAATACTTTGCTCTACATTTTGGGCAAACTTGATCAAGTTGGCCACAAAAGTGCAGGGGAATTTGATCTTCCTCGAAACATGTCCCTGTTGGCAAAGGTAGATTATCTCCCTGTCGAATTCTTTGCATCCTCAGCCTACTGTTTTCCCTTTGAAGGGCTCTTTGATTTTCGCTCATATTCATTCGGTATTGCCGTTGTTGTTCATTATGCCGTTCTCTTACGGGTGAATTTAAACGTCTTTGTCGCTGCTGTTCAATACGGCGTTGCTTTGCTTCGATGGCCTCAACAATAGAAAGGGCTCTTTTAGGAGACATTGTTTATAAAGAAAAAATAATCAAGCTAAATTAAAAAAATAAAATTATTTAAAAATATTATTCCTCAAATATTCACCGAATAAATTGCCGAAAGCAAAAAATGACTAATATGGTCAGAATAGAATAAAATAAAGGATGAAAACAAAAACCAAACAGACCTACAGCCGGCCACGTCACTTAACTACGTAACTTGAACACGTGACACAGAATGGACCAATCCTATTCGGCTTCAACGAACAAACGCTTTATTATATGTGATTGTACCTTAGCAACTAGTGCTAGAAAGGATATTTCAATCAAATATCTCTTCGATTGGCTTCTTTGCAGATTCAAAAGCCAGTGAAAGAGCCATTTATTTGCTCAAAAATTCACAGAATTTATTATCTTTTAATAAAGCTATACATTGCTAGTAGATCATTTTTTATTATATAGTTAACTCTCTGGTTAGAGGACACCTCTTCATAAAGGACACTTTGGCTCTGCAATTAGATGTCTTTTTCAAGGAGCTTCTACTGTAATAAAATTATTTAAAATAAATTTATCCCATTGAACGATTTTTTGACGAATATTAGAACACAACAGATTATAATTTTCAAACCTAATCTTACCAAACCTTTATAAAAGCATAGGGCGCCTCTTCAGTTATAAAAAAAACGTTTAAAACAAGACCCCAGTTTTGATGGGAGAGACACCCTATGCTTTTATAGATCAATTTTTTCCTCCTGTTCTAGATGTAACATTAGCCTAGGCCATTCTGATTGGTTGAGATGTGGATTTGGTCAAAAAGTAACCATTTCCATTCTTAAGAAAAACTTTCGAGTTATGGAAATACTGATCCCCTTATCTCCCCTTTTTTTCCAAATAGCCACATGTAACCTTCAAGAGGAATTAGGTCCCCCTCTCAGTTATCAAAGATCTATTCCCCACAAATGTCTGTGATATTCCACAGGGGAAATAAAACTTATTTCTCTATACAGTCGCAATCATTAGCAGCAATTTATAGCTGGATGAGGCGGCAATGTTGGCCCAATCATCTGTTGAGGGAGACAGAGTTATATTTAAACCTTTTGTTTGTCTGGCATTTGATGGTGTCCCCATCTTCCATCTTCCTTTTGTCCACATCTACTGCTCTAGATCTGTCTAGCCATCAGCAAGGAACTGGAGATGGAAATTTTGATATGGGACACAATTGATCTATCTTCTTCTTCTTCTTTCTTCTTTCTTATCTCCATTCAATCATATTAGGGTATCAAGCTTGTAAAGCTTGCTGATGGTTTCTGCCGGGAAGAGTAGAGCTCATCAATGGATGAGTCAATACAGTCAATAATGTGTTTTGGGGTTGTAGGTTGACACTTAGTACATAGTGGGAAAACCTTGCAACCATTCATTTGATCTATAAAAATATAGAGCATCTAGGTTTGATGTTTATTTTGATGGGAGAGTTATCTTATGTTTTTATAGATTATAAACACAAGGTAATAAGACTTGCTCTAGATCTATCCAACCATCAGCAAGGAACTGAAGATGGAATTTTTGATGGGAGACAATTGTATAAAATTATATAAAAATATAGAGCATCTAGGTTTGATGTTTATTTTGATGGGAGAGGGCATCTTATGTTTTTATAGATTAAAAACACAAGGTAATAAGACATGCTCTAGATCTGTCTAACCATCAGCAAGGAACTGAAGATGGAATTTTTGATGGGAGACAATTGTATAAAATTATATAAAAATATAGAGCATCTAGGTTTGATGTTTATTTTGATGGGAGAGGGCATCTTATGTTTTTATAGATTAAAAACACAAGGTAATAAGACATGCTCTAGATCTGTCTAACCATCAGCAAGGAACTGGAGATGGAAATTTTGACGGGAGACAATTGTTCTATAATAGTATAGGACATCTAGGTTTGATGTTTATTTTGATGGGAGAGGGCATCTTATGTTTTGATAGATTAAAAACACAAGGTGTAAAAAGAACAAATATAAATAAATAAATAGTGTGTGACGTTTCAGTAACAGCGTTGTTACCGAAATGCCACACACTATTTATTTATTTATATTTGGTTTAGTTCTAATTTATAATCCAAATTGTGCCTTATCATAGTACATTTTCTTTAGTTGATGTCTGATGATGGTAAAAACACCGTTACTGAAACATCACACACTATTAACTTATTTGGATTTGATCTTATTACCTTGTATTTTTAATCTATAATCCAAATTGTGCATTATCATTTTTATAGATTAAGGAACTGTATCCTGAAAATAAGAGGTTGCCTGGCCGACATTCATATTTATTTTTTAAAAATGGACACTCCGGCCAGTTAAAATGTCATTTTCATTGAAACATTTCAACAAAAATCTTTTGTCTTCGTCAGGAGAAATAAAAATAAAGCATTTGGCAAGGGCGTTAAAAATTGTTCTCTTTTTTAAACAATTTTTAAAACACCCTTGCCAAATGATTTATTTTTAATTCTCCTGACAAAGATTTTTGTTGAAGCGTTGAAAAAATGACCCTTTAACTGGCTGAAGTGTCTATTTTTTAAAAATAAATAAAGAAATGTAGTTGTTCCAGGGTCTTTCTTCTTCTTTCTTATCTCCACTCAATCATATTAGGGTATCAAGCTTGTAAAGCTTGAAACCATCATGAATGGGTGAAGTATAATGCGTCTGCCTTTGTCATTAAGACTGGGAGCACTACTCAGTGGCAGGCCGACTTAGCTCCAAAAGAAATGGCCGCCTCTGACATGAGGAACAGACGCCATGTGCAGCCGCTCCTAACATGGAGTACAAACGCTGCGTATCCTGTATCCCTGGATCAGGAGCCCTTACATGGTACTATCAGCGGGGCCTGCTGAGCCCAGGTCTTTAACGAGCTTGTTACTTATCCCCCTCCTTCTTTTTCATCCGGGCTTGGGACCGGCAAAGGCGGAGTTCCAGGGTTGAAACACCAAGTAGGCTGAAAATTTCATGGGTATCACTATATCTGAACAAAATGTTCTATAAACATAATTTAAAAACTAGCTTCTTTTTCTAATTAAACTTTTTAATCATGCATCAGTGCAAACAAAGAGAGTGTCAAAGATAGATTTATATTTTTAAAATTCAATTGCCATCTATCGTTAAAATTTGTATTTTTAGGCGATGTATTTCTTTTCACATAAATCTTTAAATAAAAAGGCATATATTGGATCAAAATATCATTTATTTTACCAATATTTCAGTTGGCTGAACACCAACCTTTATCAAGGTATTAGATTAATATAATATGTTATAATACCTTGATAAAGATTGCCGTTCAGCCAACTGAAATATTGGTAAAATGAATGATATTTTGATCCAATATATGCCTTTTTATTTAAAGATTTATTTATGGATTGCTTTATTTTCAAAACGATATCAAATCATATCTCTACAGACTTTACTGCGATGATAAAAGTTATTGATGAAATAGATATAGATATACAGTAGAACCTCCATGAGAGGACACTCACGCTAGAGGACAACTCTCTACAAAGGACAGTTTTCATTGTCAAAATTACCATTTTTACTATTTAACAACTCTCCGGTAAGAGGACACCTCTCCCTAAAGGACACTTTGTCTCTGCAATTAGGTGGTGTCTTTTACAAGGAGGTTCTACTGTATATATATGTTATATTAAAATATTATTATTTTTTAAAATTATATTTCATAGATTCAAATACTTCTGTTAAACGACCGCCAGAGGTCATGCTTCCCCTATAAAAACTCGTTGTTGTTGTTTCCCGATGGCCAACTCAAACTTTTGTAAATTATGTAAATAAGTTTTTCATTTTTTTATTCTTACGCCTTAAGCCAGGCAGTATTTTTATCAAATTGTTTTTTATGTATTCCTTAAGCTCAATTAAAGCTATTTTTGATAACTATTTTTATTAATATTATTCCCACGACTGCAAAACAGTATCATAATGGATCAAACAACCCTCTCAACATACCAAAATCAGCAGAAATAAATTTTAAATAATATTTATATATATTTCATTTTTTAACAATATCTGACTTTTTGAGATGGAGACTGAAGTTTGTTTAGGGTTTTAAATTGATTCCTACTTTTATATCTACACAATGAGAATTTTATAAAGTCTTGATCATTTATTCCATTATGTATCATAAGTAATTAGATCCAATTTGTATTATAGATTAGAACTACAAGATAATAAGACTAAATCGAAATAAATAGTGTGGGACATTTTGGTAATAGTGTTGTTACCATCATCAGACAATCTTTGTCTTTGATGATGGCAACAACGCAGTTACAGAAACGTTGCACACTATTTGGATTTGGTCGATCATCTTTTATCTCTCAACTAATGGCAGCAAAGTCTATCATGGATATCCTTTATATCTTTTTTTTCTAATCTATAATCCAAATTGTACCTCATCCTGTTATAATATTGGGAATGTATAGTCAAACCTTACATTATAACACCGCCACTTGGGACCAATATTTTTATCATATCAAAAGAATTGTTGGAAATATATAGTTTTAAATTGTGATTCGGGAAAACGGCTCTAGATGGCGTGCATCGCGGGATGCGCCACCGAGTAAAGCCACAGCGTAAATCCACAGAGTCCGTCCACGTGACCCTCTATACGACTATAAAAGTCGCGGCGAGAAAGAGGTCGGGGAGAGTGAGAGTGTGGAGATTAGGAGAGGATAGGGCATAGTCACAGGAGAAGAGAGGACAGGGCATAGGCGCGCGGAGAGGAGAAGGAATCAGATCGGAGTTAGGTGTGTGACTGAAGGTGGATCAAGTGAAGCTAATGTTTGAAGAAGTAAAGTTTAAAGAAGTGAAGCTAGAGTTTAAAGAAGTGAAGCTAGAGTTTAAAGAAGTGAAGCTAGAGTTTAAAGAAGTGAAGCTAAAGTTTGAAGAAGTAAAGTTTAAAGAAGTGAAGGTAGAGTTTAAAGAAGTGAAGCTAGAGTTTAAAGAAGTGAAGCTAGAGTTTAAAGAAGTGAAGCTAGAGTTTAAAGAAGTGAAGCTAGAGTTTAAAGAAGTGAAGCTAAAGTTTGAAGAAGTAAAGTTTAAAGAAGTGAAGCTAAAGTTTAAAGAAGTGAAGCTAGAGTTTAAAGAAGTGAAGCTAAAGTTTGAAGAAGTAAAGTTTAAAGAAGTGAAGCTAGAGTTTAAAGAAGTGAAGCTAGAGTTTAAAGAAGTGAAGCTAAAGTTTGAAGAAGTAAAGTTTAAAGAAGTGAAGTGTGAGGAGTGTGGCGGTAGGTGAAGAAACTCAAGGAAGTTAAGGAACTCAAGGAAGATAAGGAGCTCAAGGAGGTTAAAGATAAAGTCTTTAAAGAAGAGTTAAAGTCAAAGTAGAAGAAGTTAAGAATTGAATATATATATGTAAGTAAAACCTGTTACGAACAAGATTTGCAAATAAGAAAATAAAAGTTATATTTTATGTCAATTTTGGTCTACTTTACATTTCCTCGAATTGCGCGAACACGGCTGGTGAAACACGATTATTTTTAAAAAAATTTTTTCTTTTCAACAAGCATGTTATGTGTTTATGCACAGCATAAATAAGTGTGACTTTGGAATTATGGATACCCAGCATCTCCAACATGTGATGAGACAAGGGCGGGGATGTAAGGCTCAGTTGGTTTATTTGGTGCAGTGCTGGACTTATGGTCCGGTCCAGGAAGGTCGTTAAGTTCTGGGTCTGTTCAGACCGGTTGTAGGAGGGGTTGGAGCATTTCTCAATCGCTAGTTAAGAACTAAACAGGACGAAAATTAATTGATAATGGGCACGTTGTATTCAACAAATTGCCACAAAATGGTGGTCAATGGTCAAATACAATTTATACCCCCCATCTCTCTGGTGCCATTTCTCTCTGATAACTTAAATAATTAAATTTTTAAAAAATAAACAAAAAATAAAATAATTTTTATTGGCCATGTGTACAATTGGTTGACTACTTGTTGATACACAACAATATATAGAACTTAGAAGCTATTATATTGAAGTTTCACTGGAGGCGCAACTAGGACCAAAGTGGGGGTCGGTGGAAGGATGGTATAAACTGTTGGTTTTCGACCACTATGACCCGTGTTCAATTCCCATATTAGGCAATTTTTTTCTCAAAATGCTCCAATAGCCCCTGATTCTTGCAAAATTCCAACCCCACCAGCTCATGCAAGTAACCAATTGGGGCTCTAGCACCTTTGTAAGTGCAAAGTCGAACTGCTTTTCACATGTGTAGACATGTGGTGTACTTACAGTAAAAGCAGTCGCTAACTATAAACCAATAAAGGTGGTATATTAAAAGGCGTACATGGTATACAGAAGGTATATCTACCTTTGCCAGTCCCAAGCCCGGATGAAAAAGGAGGTAGGAGCAGTAACAAGCTCTCTAAAAAACTGAACACAGCTGGCTTGGCTGATAGTACCCTGTAAAGGCCATTCAGGGATACAGGATGAGCAGTTTCTGTAATTCATGTTAGGAGCGGCTGTACATAACATCTGTTCCTCATG
Organism: Cordylochernes scorpioides; assembly: GCA_030710605.1. Classification (NCBI taxonomy): domain Eukaryota; kingdom Metazoa; phylum Arthropoda; class Arachnida; order Pseudoscorpiones; family Chernetidae; genus Cordylochernes; species Cordylochernes scorpioides. Next base: position 64,082,470 of record CP092863.1, read on the forward strand.
TCAGAGGCGGCCATTTCATATTGGAGCTAATTCGACCTGCTACTGAGTAGTGCTCTCAGTCTTAATGACAAAAGCAGATGTATTCTACTTCACCCAGTCATGATGGTTGTCAACTCTACTTTGATGAGCTCTACTCATCCCCGGCAAATACCATCAACAAGCTCTACAGGCTTGATACCCTGATATGATTGAGCAGAGATAAGAAAGAGGACTCATCCCCAGAAGACACCATCAACAAGCTCTACAAGCTTGATACCCTGATATGATTGAGCAGAAATAAGAAAGAGGACTCATCCCCAGAAGACACCATCAACAAGCTCTACAAGCTTTATACCCTGATATGATTGTTGAGTAAGAAAGAAGAAGAAATTACAGTAGCTAGTGCATCCCTATTATGGTAAATCTTGATTTTTTTCTACCTTCTTGTTGATGCTGGTGTTGTTTTCAGTATGAGGTTGTCACCAACGACACAACCCATCTCTCTTGTGATTCAACTTTTTAAACATTTTTCTATGAATAAGAAAACTCTGCATTGATTTTAAAAACCTTTCAGAAAGCCAACACACATGTATAAACTTGCAAAAATAGACTAACTTTCTCTTAGTAGCAATGTGCTGCCATTAATATAGGTACTGTAGTTAGAGTTGTATAGTAGATCAATACTATAACACACTATGGGCTGCTTCTCTGTAACCCATTTGGTGTTAACTAATTATTATAACCATCTAGTTAGGAGCCAAGTTTAGTTTGTGCGGTGCTACTAATCAACACTATTGTTGGATGTTTTGAACCTCTTCCATCTAGCTGATGGTAGCCTCAGCCAGGTTACATGACAACTTTTAGCCACAATGTGTACCACATATATATATGTATATAAGATCAAAGAACTTGCGCATAAAATTAAATCCAAAAGACAAAAAACCTCTGATTGCGAGAGGTTTTTTGTCTTTTGGATTTAATATATGTATATGGCATATCCTGACCAGGAGCACATGTGCTTTATAGAAGGCAGAGCTCCATCTGGTGGAACAGAAATCAACTTATCATTGATTTAGCCTGTTCCATGATATTTGGCCAACCCAATTTCTTGATAAATCAAGAAAAGCCATCCACGAACGCGTTTCGCACTTTTGGAGCTCGTCAGGATGGAGTAGGCTGTACTGCGACCAAAAAGATTTTTTGGTGCCAGTTGCTTCTTGAATAACCAAGAAATGGGTATTTAAGGCCAAACTTGATTCATCAAGAAATTGGTTTGGCCAAATATCAGGGAACAGGCTAAATCAATGTTTAGTTGATTTCTGTTCCACCAGATGGCGCTCTGCCTTCTGTAAAGCACATGTGCTCCTGGTCAGGATATGCCATTTTTATTTTAGATTTCAACACCGGACTTTTTTTATCTTTTATTTTTTTCTTTCGTTTTTTCATAAATATGTATGTATTAAAAATAAAGAAGGCATATCATGACCAGGAGCATATGTGCTTTTTAGATGGCAGAGCGCCATCTAGTGGAACAGAAATCAACTAAACATTGATTTAGCCTGTTCCCTGATATTTGGCCAACCCATTTTCTTGATTAATGATATTTCTTGATATGCTAAATCAACATTTAATTGATTTCTGTTCCACTAGATGGCGTTCTGCCATATAAAAAGCACATGTGCTTGTGGTCAGGATATGCCTTTTTTTATTTTTAATATCAACACCTGACCTTTTTATTTTATTTTTTCTATCATTTTTTCACATATATGTATATATCAAAAACAAAAAAAAAAAGACATATCCTGACCATGCTCACATGAGAATTTTAGATGGCAGAGCGCCATCTAGTGGAACAAAAATTATTTAACTTTTTCAGTGATATTTGGCCGACCATATATATATGATACCCAAAAGGTAATTAGACTAAATCCAAATAAATAAATAGTGTGTGATGTTTCTGTAACAGTGTTGTTACCATCATCAGACAAAAGTACTCAATGATAAATAGTATTGCAACATGTGTTTTTAAATAGTTAGTATTAATTATCAAGTGTAATCAAGTACTGTTACCAAGTAACTATTTAAGAACATGCTGTGATATTATTTCTCATTCACTACTTTTGTCTGATGATGGTAACAATACCATTACCAAAACATCACACACTATTTGGATTTGGACTTATTACCTTATGTTTATAATCTATAAATCAAATTGTGTCTTATCATTATATCTCTAAATGAAAGGTGCAACAATGGGAAATCCAATATCACCAAATGTAGCTTGTATTCATACACACAGACCAATTAGAAATCAAATCTCTGAATAAACACAAGGTTTTCATCCATAGCTATGATTAATCACCATTTTGAATTATAGATTAGAAACATAAGGTAAAACAGAACCATATCCAAATTAATAAATTAGATGTGACGTTTCACTTACAATATTGTTATCCTAACATCATATATAATTTTTTAATTGGATGTAGTCATGTTACCCTATGTATCTAATACATCATGAATAGACCCTTTGGGTAGAGCTGAATATTTCCAGTATCCACTCTGAGGCCTTCAGAAAGTTGAAACATTTCTTTGATACAGTAGAACCTCCCTTTCATGGACACCCCACTAGCAGACACCTCTCTACAAAGTTTTCATTTGCAAAATTACCATTTATACTATTTAGTAACTCTCCAGTAAGAAGACACCTATCCCTAAAGGACATTTTGGCTCTGCAATAAGGTGTCTTTTACAGGGAGGTTCTACTGTATTATTGAAAAGAAACACATTACCAGTAAATTTATCTGTTACAAAAAATATATAAACTATAAAAGTTTCTTATAAACACACAGTGAATGCAATTTTAACCATATTCTCTGCTTTTACAAATCTGATTTCCAACACATTCCCAAAGGCAACCAGTTATTATATTTCTATCTTTCTTTATTGGGAAGTTCTACTGTATATAAGGCAACAATAATGTTCTTTTTCTTTATAAAAGAAGAAAGACAAGTCGGGGAGAAGAGCATCTTTTATAAGAGAATGATTGTACAAGCTTTAAGACAAAATGCTTTTCTACAATTTTTTTTTTGTACCCATAGAAAGATGACTTTCTCAAAAGCTTGTACGATCATCCTCTTATAAAAGAATCTCTTCTCCCTGACTTTCTTTTTCTATTTGGACTTACAATTTGAACAGATTTCTTCCCCACATTCCATATACATGATATTCAGCATTACTCTAAAGAAATAGGTCAATTTAGGGAATTAAGACAAAGTGACCATTATTAAGTGGTTGCCTTTTCCTGTTTGTATGGCTGTTTTTTAATTATATGGTCTAAAAATTTAGAAAGTTAAAAAAAAATGGCCAAACCGTGGCTATAGTGAACCAAAAGCTCTGTCCCATTAGGGTTCACTATAGAGGGATTTTACTGTATATATATGAAGTAATACCTTATGTAAAAAGGTATGTAAACTAAACAGTTGATC
>CP092863.1:64086036-64110142 GCA_030710605.1 Cordylochernes scorpioides
GTTCGAAGGGATTGCAGCTAATGTTAGCGCTTTATTGTATCTCACTTAACAGAAGGAATACAACAGTGGGACTTGTCTTCAACCTCCTCGTCAAAAGAATTCTTTGCGCCGTTGATGTCCTCTTGTGAAGCTTCCCGCTCCACACTATACACATGCAGCCTGGACTACACCGTCTTGTAGACCGCTCCGATGTCAGTGTCTCCTGGTACCGCCTTGTAGGATCATCCACACGCCCGGAGGCAAGTCGCCACGTCTTCTCCTCGCCTCGGATGTGACCAGACTCTGTCCTCCTCCACACAGGAATGCTGTTTTTAGCGCTTGCCACATGGCAGCGGGGGCAGCTTGAGTCCACCCCTCTTTCCCCAACTTTACTCTGGTATCTTGGCCTTGTCATCTATGTAACAATATGTTTCTATGTACTCCAGTAGAAGGACAGAGATACCTGAAACCTAGAGAATACGTTTAACAAAGATAAAGAAACCCATCTCCAGAAACCGGTAGCATTTATCTGATATTATGATGCATTAGCGCGCCATCTGTTATCAAAATTTGAAACTATTATAGACACGTATGATTCTTATAAAAATAAAACAATTTCTACTGCCCTTACTGTAATGTAACAATTAATTATGTATAAAATAAAAAGATTTAAAAGCACGAATGTTCCTTTTATACATAATACAAGCATCTACTATCCTTACTGCGATGGAAAAAAATATTGGGAGGGCTTGGTACATCAGTGGTGAACCCTCACAGCGGTTTCGCCAATTTAATCCACCAGACCGCTTCTAAGAGCTCTAATACTGTATTGGACGATTCTGCTTATATACGCAGCACTGAAGGATGGAATCTCGGAAATGTTTTTCAAGAAAACTATGGACATAAGCTTATAAGTTTGTATTGTGTATAAAAGTAACATTCGTGCTTTTAAATCCTTTCATTTTATATATATAGATGGCGCGTTATTGCTTAGTATTAATTAATTATGTGTAACTGATGAGCCCTCCCATTAATTTTTATATTGCAGTAAGGGCAGTAGAAATTGTTTTATTTTTAAAAGAATCATACGCGTCTATAATAGTTTCGAATTTATCTGATATTTCAATTTCGAAGTTTCTATTATTTTTAGGTTTTATGTCTGTGATGTTCCTTCGATTATTATAAGGTATATTACAATGCCCATTGATACTATTATTTTAAAATTGCCAAAACCATTTTTTTGTAAGTTGAACGCAAATGGAGCGTGTTCCTGTTATTTTTTAAATAGAAAATATAGTGTGCATTTTTGGCTCAGTTTTCTCTCTCTCGAAAAAAAAAAGTCGACGTTTATTCTTTTTTTTTGTTTGTTTGGCATGAGTCCATATTAACCCTCTTCATCCATCTGTATGTAACTCTGACTCCAAAAGTCGCCAACTGTCCGCCCGGGTTTACTTTCTGATTTATTGTCATTTTGTCACACTTTATATCTTGATGAAGGGGGGGTAGTTGGAAGGATGATCTAAACCGTTGATTTTCGACCGCTACGAACCGTGTTCGATTCCTGCATTGAACACTTTTTTTATGATTTAAAAAAATAAAATGCTCCAATGGCCTTCGATTATTACAAAAATCCAACCCGACCAGCGAGTGCATGTAACCAAACGAGGCTATGGCATATTTGAAAGTGCAAGGTCGAACTGCTTTTCACATGTGTAGACATGTAGTGCGCTTACAGTAAAAGCAGTCGCCTACTTCTACCCACCATGATTATCATGGTCTGTACCACATGTACTAGGGATAAAAAAAAGATATAACCTAAGTATTGCTGATCAGATGCCGTCGTTTTTACTCTTCACTTGCAGCTCTTTCAAGGAAGCACGTCCTTTTCTTCAGAAGAGAAGTCTGGTTGAGAGAAGACCACTCCACAAGAACGGTTGTATTTATCCTATTTTTCTAATATTCATGTTCCGAAAATATAACTGAGCGACATCCATAGTGTTTTAATTTTTATTTGCTCCTGACGAGAACAACAGATTTTTGTTGAAACGTCGAGACAATAAAAAGATTTACTGTCCGAAGTATCTTTAATTTGAAGAAAGTTGAATGTCGGCCAGACAACCTCTATCTTCATAATATCCACAATCTTATCAGAACATGGTTTTGTGCAAGTTGGCGTTCTCTGAATCTCCAACACTAGCGACCCGTTCTACCAGCATTGACACCAAGAGAATCAAGCAGTCCTCTTTTTCAGATGTTCATCCTACCATATTCAAATATTCCAGAATCCAAACTCTTCTTACCACCTGAAAATTCACATCTAGCTGATCAGGTACCATCATTTTATTTTCACTTGCAGCTCTTTAAAGGAAGTACGTGCTTTTCTTCAGAATTGAGGTCTGATTATTGACCGTCCAATGACCGTGCTACAAGAAACTTTATAAGAACGGCTGTATCTCCTAGTCTTTCTAATCTTCATGTTCCGAAAATAAAACTGAGCGACATCCACAATCTTATCAGGACATGATTTTGTGCAAGCTGGCGTTCCCAGAATCTCCAACACTAACGACCTTTTACCAGTTGTTGTTGTTGTTGTTGTCGTGTCCAAAGAAGAGTCTCAGATGTCTCCATGCATCTCCATCACAGCAGCAGCAATATCCACTATCTTGGGTGTGTAAAGCTGCTGCTCTGGGTCTAAGTCGATTTTCTGCAAGGCTGCGGCCATTGCTGGGCATGAGAATATGTGAGTAGGTGTTAGTTCCACACCAGGACGATTGTTGCACGCTTTATAAGTTCTTGTGCCATCTGGATGTATTGTCATTCCTTTATGGTGTTTTGTTCCAAGTCTTGTTATGGTTTTTGTCAGTTTTCTCTCAGAGTTTATTTCACATATTTGATCTTTTCTTATTTTTTGTTTGATTATCTTGTATTTTGCCAAAGCATCAGCGTCAAATACTGACATTTGTTCTTTCCTTTGGCTCAGCTTTCTGGCTTCCTTTGCCAATTCATCTGCCTTTTCATTACCCTCGATCCCAACATGGGCAGGAATCCATTGTAGAATGCAGTTCTTCTCCAATGTTTCCAGTTGGGTAAGTAATGAGTGTATTTTCTGCGTGATTCTAGTATTGCCCTTCTGAATTGCTTCTAGAGCGGATCTGGAGTCGCTGTATATTATGATTCCTTCTGCTTGATGCAGGGATGGTTGGTTCAGGCATACATCAAGGGCTTTCCAGATAGCTGTCAGTTCACAAGTGAAGTTTGACGAAATCTTTCCTGCTCCTTCTTTGATTTTGATGTGTGTTCCATCTTGGAGTATTATGTTAATTCCGGCCCCTCCATTACTCAGAGTAAGGTCTGATGATCCATCTGTGTATGCTAATAAATAATTTTTCTGATCATATAAATCAATTGTATCAAGTCCCTTCTTTTTAAGTATGGTTTTGTTCTCTTTTTTATTGCAGGGTTCGTTCAGGTTGAGATTGATGATTATATTTGAAGGTAATGTGGTAGGAAATGTTGGTTCTTCTTGAATTTGAAAGTCACTGTGTTTCATGTTTATGCCTTTTCTAATGTTGTTGTCGTACTGAAGTGTTGAAGATCTTTTAAGTCTTTCTTTTTGTGTCCAGTTTAAATAGGTTCTTTGGGATATGTGTTCGTTTTTTTTTTACTTTTTAAGCTATTTGTGAATTTTATTGTTTTTAATTGTCTTCTGCTTTCGAGTAGGTCTAGGCCACATTCTCTTTGAATTTTCTCATTATTGGTGGAAGAAACAGCACCAGTGATTATTTTGGCCGCTTTTGCTTGAACACTGTCTAGTCTTCCTTTTAGTGATGAGCTTGAGGGAGCCCAAACAGGTGTTGCATATTCCATTATTGGCCTTATTAAGGTGGTATATGTTGTTCTGAGGGTTTTGGGTTTTGCTCCCCAATTTGTTCCACATAACCTTCTCAGAATATTTAGTTTTCTGGTAGCTCTATTTGAGGTGTTAATTATGTGTTCTGTAAAACGCAATTCCTCATCAAGTATCACACCTAGGTATTTTGGATTTCTAATTTTATCAATTATCTGGTTGTTTATACTTATTTTGGGATTAAATTTATGCCTGTTTTTCCTGTCAGTGGAGAAGACGCATAGGTTTGTTTTTATTGGGTTTATGGTCATTTTGAGTTCCATTGCCCACTTCTCCAGTCCTCTCATTGATGTGTTCAGTATTTTTTCTGATTTTTCTATACTGCTACTTGTGTGCCATATGGCTATATCATCTGCATAACAGGCAACCTTTGTGTCTTCAGTGAGGTAAGGATGGATGTCGTTAATATATAGCAGGAAGAGTAAAGGACTGAGCACAGATCCCTGAGGTACACCAGCCCATGTTCTTCTGTCCTTGGAAAATGCTCCATTAACCCGAACCTTTATCCTTCTTCCCCTTAAGAAGTCTGCAATCCAGATTAAGGCTTTTCCTCTTACTCCGATGTTGTGCAGCCTTTCAAGTAATTTCTCTCTCCACACTCGATCAAAAGCTGAGGTCATATCCAGGAATACGGCCGTTGTCTTCTTTGTTGGTTTTTCCTGGAAAGAATCTATTATTGATTGGCAGAAGTAGAACAGTTGATCAGTTGTACAGTGTCTGGATTTATAGGCAGTTTGGTAGAAGTTTATTTTATTATTGTTAGTGAGCCAGACTATGAGCCTAGAGTGGATAATTCGTTCTTTTATTTTACAAAGTATGCTGGTGAGAGCAATTGGCCGATAATTCTTGCATTCCTTGGCATCTTTGTTTGGTTTCAGTATTGGCACTATAATTGATATCTTCCAATTCTTTGGTAGTTTACCAGTTTGCCATGAAATGTTCAGTATTCGTAGGAGTTGATTTTTAGCTTTGTCTCTAAAGTGTTTAATCATTTGACCAAAGATTAGATCATCTCCTGGTGACCTCTTGGGATCTAACTTTTCTATTGATGAGTTTAGCTCATTCAGTGTGAAGTCTCTCGAAAAAATATCTTGTTGATGGTAATTTCTTGCTTGTTTAACTAACTTGTTTATATTATTTTTTAGAGTCCTGTCTTCATTCGTGTAGTTGAGTCTGGAAGTGCTTGAAAGATATTCAGCAATTATGTCAGCCATCTGTTTGTTCGTTCTCGCTGTTCTATTCATATCGGTTAGAGTATTGGAGGATTGGTGTTGGTTTTGATTGTTTTCCAACACTCTAATTATGTTCCAGTGTTGGCTGTCCTTTCTTGGATCCATTTTTTCGCAAAATTCTGCCCATTTTTCTTGTTTGCATTTCCAAATTTCTTGTTCTATTTTGTGACTAATTTCAATGAGTTTCTTTCTGTTTTATTTGTTTTGAGAAGTTCATTGATATTGTCTCTCTCTGCAATCATTGCCTCGATGCTGTGGTCCTTCCAGAAAGGTATCCACAGGTCTTTACGTCTGCCTCTAGGTATCGATGCTTTTGCAGCTTTGGATATGTTCGAAGAGAATTTTTCCAAGTTTTTGTCAAGCGTTCTGTAATTTGATTCTTCTTTGCACAGTTCTTCGAGCTTTTCTGTGATTTTTTTCCAGTCGGCTTTCCTAAAGTTCCATGATCTTTTATTTTGTTGGACATTCTCAATTTTGAAGTTTAGGGTTGTTAAAATTGGTCTGTGGTCACTGATTGCACTTTTCAGGATTTTCCATTGTGTTGTGGGTGCGATGTTGTAATTTATCGCTGTGATGTCTATTGCGGATTCTGTTCCTGTGGAGTTGGATAGATAGGTGTTCTCTCCATTATTTAACGGTGTAAGGTCGAGGTCGGTTAGCATGTCCTCAACCTGCTGACCTTTGTTATCCTGGACAGGTGATCCCCAAGTTGGACTTTTGGCGTTAAAATCGCCAAGTATGATTGTGATATCCGAAGACGCTTCACTTAATGTCTCTATCAGGCCTGTATTGATGCTAGTGTTATCGGGGTGATAAACGTTTATGATTGTTATTGTTTTTTCTGGGAGGTAGATTTCTATTGCCTGAGCTTCTGTCGTGCTTTCTGTAGGCTTACTCTGATTATAGGCTCTTTCCTTAAATTTGATTTCTGGTGTTTTAATCAAAACGGCAAGTCCTCCTCCAAATTTTCCCGGTCTGTCCTTTCGTAGTGTTGTATAACCTTTGATATTGAATCTCAGATTGTGATTCAATTTTGTCTCCTGAACACAAGCAATATGCACATTGTTGTCACGGAGAAGACAAGTCAGCTCTTCAGTTTTCCTCTGGGTGCCATTTATATTGAGCTGTAGTAGATTCAATTGTGTCCTCGTAGTAGATTTCTCATCAGGAGCCCGGGCTTTTACCAGTATTGTCACCAAAATAATTAAACACTCCTCTTTTTCAGATTTTCATCTTACCATCTTCAAATATTCCAAACTCTTCTTTATCACCTGCAAATTCACATCTAGCTGATCGGATGTCATCATTTTTATTCTCCACTTTCAGTTCTTTCAAAGACGTACATCCTTTTCTTCACAAGAGGAGTCGGTTATTGACCGCGCGACAAGAAACTTCAGAATAATTGGTGTATCTACTATTCTTCTAATCTTCATGTTCCGAAAATAAAACTGAGTGACATCCACAATCTTATCAGAACATGGTTTTGTGCAAGCTGGCGTTCCCAGAATCTCCAACACTAATGACCCGTTCTACCAGCATTGTCACCAGGAGAACCAAACACTCCTCTTTTTCAGATTTTCATCTTCAAATATTCGAGAATCCAAACTCTTCTTATCACTCTTGTGAATTACTACTTACTGCTGGGTCTATTTGGCTCATGTACATAGTAACTTCTATATAGATAATAGGCTAACAGAGTTCTCAGTTATAAAGTTGGAAGCTATCTCCTCCAAAGATACTTAACTATAAATATCCATCTATATACCAAAATGTTCGTTATTTTTGCCTCACATGATCGTTTTATTTTTATTTTCCAAATATTAATAGATTTATTTATTTTCAATTTATCCAATTTTACAATCGTAGATTTTTTTACCTTCAAATGTTGCTTATCTTATTTGTAATTTATCATCATCAAATTGTTTATTTTAAAACACGTTCTTTTGTATTATTGCTTTCTCCCCCAGGAACCTGGGCTATAAATATCTCTCTCTCTCTATTGCTTTTAATTAATTTTTAATACATAGTTTTTTCATTTCTGATTCAATTGTTACTTTTATTTTATTTATAATTACTTTATTATAATTTAATTGTAACTATAGCTTTGTTATATACAGTTTTCAAATATACTCATAATGTCTCAGCAGGCCCTTCGGGTAAACGCGGGACGTTGCCCCGGGTCACTCGGCTAGTTTATTTTTTACTAGTTGAATGACCCGGGCAAGGCCCGGGTTTTACCCGAGTGCTTATATATTTTTTAAATGTTTTCATTCAAATACTATTCGTTACAAATATATATTGGTGCCGTGGATATCACTCTTGTAGAAACATCCCGCTCCAAATTTGTGTGTTTTCTAAATATAAAAATGTAAATTTTCACAACGATATCTGAAAATTTTATTATTTCGATTTTTATATGATTCTATTTTAAATCTGATATATACATAAATATATCTATTTGATGATAGCAAGTGATTCTTTGCCTTTATGCTGTTATTACGTCTTATGTCAGTCTTGTGAAACGTCCACCCCCCCTCCACACACCAATCCCCGTTGAGCCATGGAGGGCACGTGGTCACTACACACGTCCTTGACAGAGTTACCGCAGTGAGGCGCTGCTGGTTGCGAGTGAAATAGGGAAATTTTGTTAATAACCAAGAATATTCGAGATAGAAGCCTTAAAATTCGTCTATAGGTTTTTCCAAATTCAACTCTATATACTGTTAAAATTTCAGCCAGATTAGTTACGTTTTGTAGACGTGTATAGCCGATAAACATACATACATACACTGACTTTTATATATATATAGGGATTTAAAATTTATATAACCAATTAAATAAATATTTAAAGTAATTTGGAAGCCTATTTATTTATTTTTCATCGCAACAATGTCTATCTACCTATTGTAATGGTACAGAAGGGCGGTATTTGTATGAAAACAAGGTATTTCTTCTTTTTAATGAATGCATTAATTTGAAATGAAACAAAACTGTATGAAAAAGTGAAAGTTGTATAAGCTTATAATTTTGCTTTGTTTCAAAAATGAATCGATGTTGGTTCCATATGCTTCAATTGTATATTACACCTTAGTTCTACATATATTTTACTAGACGAATGGCCCGGGCAACGCCCGGGTTTTACCCGAGTGCGAATATATTTTAAAAACGTTTTAATCTTCATCTAGATCTTCATCTTGTCTACACCTTGTATACATCTTGCTTCCTAGGGTTGCCTAGAGTGGCCGCTATAGACAGGGTGGTCTGTATGGACAGGTGGATGTATCACACAGCTGATAACAGGGTTGCCTAGAGTGGCCGCTATAGACAGGGTGGTCTGTATAGACAGGTGTATGTATCACACTGCTGATAACAGGGTTGCCTAAAGTGACCGCTTTAGACAGGGTGGTCTGTATAGACAGGTGGATGTATCACACAGCTGATAACAGGGTTGTCTAGAGTGGCCGCTATAGACAGGTGTATGTATCACACAGCTGATAACAGGGTTATCTAGAATGGCCGCCATATACAGGGTGGTCTGTATAGACAGGTGGATGTATCACACAGCTGATAACAGGGTTGTCTAGAGTGGCCGCTATATACAGGGTGGTCTGTATAGACAGGTGGATGTATCACACAGCTGATAACAGGGTTGTCTAGAGTGGTCGCTATTGACAGGGTGGTCTGTATAGACAGGTGTATGTATCACACAGCTGATAACAGGGTTGTCTAGAGTGGCCGCTATAGACAGGGTGGTCTGTATAGACAGGTGTATGTATCACACTGCTGATAACAGGGTTGCCTAAAGTGACCGCTATAGACAGGGTGGCCGCTATAGACAGGTGTATGTATCACACAGCTGATAACAGGGTTGTCTAGAGGGGGGCAGGGAGGACACGTGTTCGCCGGCAGCCAATGGGCGCGCATTCTATCCGTGAGCTTCAGACAGAATAAGGCAAATATATAAGTAGATTACTTAAAAAGGAACACAACAAAGCAAAAAGAAACTACAATTGCAAATGATTTGCTAACTAACTAAGAAAAAAAAATTAAAAATGATGATGATAAAAAATTGAATATGTCTGCCAGAAAAATGCTTCTATGAATTAAAAAATAATAATAATTACAAAATTAACATATAAACTTCAAAAACAAGGTACGTCTTCTTTTTAATGAATGCATTAATTTGAAATGAAACAAAGCAATCCATCTTTTGGTCTTTTTATTTCATAAAGTACAGATTTATATCACTAAATAAGCTGCAAACAGGAACTTTTTTTGCATATTATTAACATCTTCTCGCATTTTTACTATGTATTCTGGTCCCTAAGAGCTACCTATCGCTTCATCAGCTTAGAAACTTTTTGGCAAATTTGACCGATTTCATAACTCCTCTTTTTGGATGTTAAATATACAAAGCTTTATTAAGACCAGCGGTTGTAATATGTTTTGTTTATGTTTATTATTGATTAAAGATATATTTTTATATAAAAGACTTATTTTATTTATCTTAAGTGAACAACGTGCAACATACAAGGTGCGTTCATTAATTTCTAGGACTGCTCTGTATCTTTGAAAAAATAAAACAAATAAAAAAACTAATTTAATATTTTCAAAATATGCCCCCTCCTGCCTCAATACACCTGTTCCATTTTTTTTCCAATTGTCGAAGCAGGAGATAAAATCACTTTTTGAGAGGTTCCTCAAGGTTGCCTTCGATTCAGCTTGTATCATATCAACGTTGTCAAATTTCCTTCCTTTTAACTTCATTTTAAATTGAGGATTGAGGAAAAGGTCATTGGGGGCTAAGTCGGGGGAATAGGGTGGATGAGGGATCTGTATGGTTGAATGCTTGGTCAAGAACTGCGAAACAACATGGGCTGTATGCGGCCGCGCATTATCGACGTGAAGTATCCAGTCATTGTTTTGCCATCTTTCGGGTCTTTTAAGGCGCACTGCCTCCCTTAAGCGCCTCATTATCCCCTAATAAACCTCTTGATTAATTGTACGTCCGAAAGGAATATATTCATGGTGAACCAAACCATTAATATCAAAAAAATGTAACAAGCAATGTCTTGACTTTGGATTTTGTAAATCTTGCCTTTTTGGGTTTCGGTTCCCCTCTTTCAATCCATTGGCTGGATTGACGTTTGGTTTTCGGGTCATACTGATACACCCATGTCTCATCCCTGGTAATGATTTTTTGCATCCATTCTGGATCGGTCCGAGTCATTTCAACCATGTTTTTGCAGACATCCATTCTAACCTCCTTTTGTTCCTCTGTTAGAATCCGGGGAACAAATTTTGAAGACGTCCGGATCATGTCCAAATCTTTTGTTACTATTTGATGACACAGTCCTACAGATAGTCCAGTCTCTGAAGATAAGTCTTTAATAGAAATTCTTCTGTTGGATTTAATTAATTCCTTTATTTTTAGATTGTTTTCCTCGCAACGTAATGATATTGGACGCCCAGTATGCTGATCATCGTTTACCTTTTCCCGACCTTTTAGGAAGCGTGAAAACCATTCAAAAGTTCTTGAACGGGATAAAGCTGCATCGCCAAAAGCTTCCTTAATCAATTCATACGTCTCAGTAGCACTTTTTTCAATTTAAAACAAAACTTAATGCAGATTCTCTGCTCTTCGAAAATGGCCATTTTAAAATTAGAAATGCGAACCTTACAAGGAAGTTGTTTTGTTTTATTTTAAGATCGACGCGTGCGCCACGAGACTCTTGCTTTCAGTCAGGTGTGGTCGAATGTCCAATATTTAACTCTGTATAAAAATATTTTCTTTAGCTTTTTTATTTATTTTATTTTTTAACCAGTCCTGGAAATTAATGAACGCACCTTGTACTAATAATGTAAAGTTAGATGTATATTACATATTTATAAAACAACAATGTTGGTCGATGGTCAAATATATTTAAACATAAAGCAATAACGCGCCATCTATACATATAAAATAAAAGGACTTAAAAGCGCGAATGTTTCTTTTATACATAAAACGAACTTCTGCTGTCCTTACTGCGATGAAAAAATATATTGGGAGGGCTTGGCTCATCAGTGGTGAATCCTCCCAGGGGATGGACATAAGCTTATGTCCATAGTTTACTTGAAACCCATTTCTAAGATTCCATCCTTCAGTGTAGCATATAAAAGCAGAATGATCCAATACAGTATTAGAGCTCCGAGAAGCGGTCTGGTGGATTAAATTGGCGAAACCGCTGGGAGGGTTCACCACTGATGAGCCAAGCCCTCCCAATATATTTTTCATCGCAGTAAGGACAGTAGAAGTTCGTTTTATGTATAAAAGAAACATTCGCGCTTTTAAGTTGTTTTATTTTATATATTTAAACATATTATATTATATTACACCGGTCTTATACAGATTCACCACAGGAAGAAATAATAGATGGAGCTCCTATACTCCAGGCAGCGCAGCACCCAACAACAGCCTCCTGGTCCGACACATGTCCAATGGCCACACGTTCCTTTGTGCATACGTCATGGTCAGCGAATCACTGAACAGGCGTTGTATGTTACAATACCGTAGACTTCTCTGTACTGATAAATGCCATAGCTCCAAACTATGGTATACAGGTTGTTATCTTTTGTTCTAATTTATCATAATTGGTGTTGGAGTTTATTCAATAAACAAAGAGAGATGATCAAAAATACATTTTGAATCATTTACTAAATATATGTTATATGCATTTATTAAATAAAATATATAAGTTTTCACACGTATGGAAAATTTTCAAGGAGAAAATTGATCTAATAAAGCATAGGGTTCCTCTCCCGTCAAATTCGACTCGAAGCAGCTAGTTTGCGGCGACAGTCAATAGTCACAAAACCACAACACCAGCTTTGGAAAACTGAGAAGCGTTCACCTAAAGACCATGTTTTTGGGTTAAGCATTGTTATATTCTTAATAAAAACTTTTATTTCATTTTAAAATTATAATTTCTATTATAAAATACTATGTGAGGTCGACCACCAGATGTCGCCGCTTTTCCTATATGAAGCTATTGTTGTTGTTTCCCCTTTCCCCTGGCTGCCCATGAACTTGTAAGTGTATTATAACTCTAATGTTCCAATTTATACTTTCATAACCTTACTTTAACTATCTGCTCACTACAGTATCTATAACCTGTACATATCCGGGACTTGACTTGCTCTCCTTACCAGACCCACCACTGAACCTTCTTAAGATGAGCCCGGAAAAGTTCCCAGATGGACTTGAGCGGGGGATGTAAGTGTAACCCGTCCACATTCTGGGGCGGATGTTGATGTTGTTGTTGTTTCCCGTTGGCCGTTTTGTTTCCCGTTTTTATTTTGGTTAGCAGTCCCGTAAATAAAGATATTTCCGTTCCGTTTCCCGTTGGCCGGCTCAAATATTTTGTAGATATGTAAATAAGCCTTTCATTTTCTTTATTCTACTGGTCTTAAGTCAGGCATTACTTTCTACCTAAATTATGTCCATTGGCACAATTGGGGCAAATTGTGATTCAAAACTGTTTTTTTATTATTTTTACCACGACTGCAATAATAAAAATACTCATCATTCTCAAAACAATCAGCAAGTAATAATTCTATATACTGCAATATCACAAATATATATCAATAACATTCCAAAATCAGCAGAAAATCCTTTTTATAATATACTAGACGGGTGACCCGGGCTTCGCCCCGGGGTTGACCCGTGTGCATGTCTACCCGAGTGATATATATTTAGATAAGATTTTTTTATAATTGTTTGTTATATTAGCATTATCTATTTGTTTGCATCAGCATAATTTAATCTAATCTTTGATAGAGGGCGCTGTTCGTGAGCTAAGTAGAATAATTTGAATATATAGTTTTAATATTTGATTTATATATATATTTTTAAAATAGCCTATCGTCTTCCCCGTATTTTTTTACCTATGAATGGAAATTTTGGTTTGAATTAGTGAACTACTGCGAATTTGTATACCGGACATACAAACAAACAAACATTCATTTTTATATATATAGATATACTACCCGAATGACCCGGGCAACGCCCGTGTTTTACCCGATTGAATGTTTTTATTCAAATACTATTTGTTACAATTATAAATTGGAGCCGTGGATGTCACTCTTGTGAAACGTCCCGCTCTAAACTTTACATGTACATTAGGTCAGCTGGTATTACCCCCCATTTTCACCGCTATAGGCGCGAGCGAAAGAGCAAATTTGCAAATAACACGACGGATATTCGTGATAGAGACCTGAAATTTTCACTAAGAGTTTTTCCAGATTCTACTTTATATACTGTTAAAATATCAGTCATATTAGTTACGTATTGTGGACGTGTATAGTTGACAAACATACATACATACATACATACATACGCTGACTTTTATATATATAGGGATAATAATATAAATGAGTTTTAAAAATTGTAAAAAAGAAAAAAAAAATGCATCGGCCGGGAATCGAACCCAGGCCGCCCGCGTGGCAGGCGAGCATTCTACCACTGAACCACCGATGCTTATAAGAAATGGCCCTATTTGGGTATTTATTCCATTCACAAAAGCAAACGATGACAGAATTGTTGATGACTCTGATACTTGTATTTATAATTATGTTAGCATAATGAATTAGTCAGTATTCCCATGGTCTCCAGCGAAGAGGTGTGAATTGACTTTTTGAAAATATACATAATTATAAAGATAGAAGCTTCTATAGAAATAAATAAAATAAGCCGAAATAGCTCAGTTAGGAGAGCGTTAGACTGAATATCTAAAGGTCCCTGGTTCGATCCCGGGTTTCGGCATCTTTTTTTAATTTTCAAATTTCTACTTACCGTAACTTGACACGTGACTTAACGTGACAGAATTGTGCATGACGCTGATAACTGTATTAAATATAATCCAAATTGTGCCTTATCACACACTATTTATTTATTTGGATTAGGTCTTATTACCTTGTGTTTATAATCTATAATCCAAATTGTGCCTTATCACACACTATTTTTTTATTTGGCCTTATTACCTTGTGTTTATAATCTATGACGTAATGCCCCCCCCCCCCCTGCCGGCGGCGCGCGCCCGTTGGCTGCCGGCGAGCACGTGACCTCCCTGTGCGCGCGCATCCGTGACAGAGGCGGCCGATGAGGAAAGACGGCCGTAACTATATATATTAATATATATTAACAATAATGAAAGCATATCCTGACCAGGAGCACATGTGCTTTTTAGATGGCAGAGCGCCATCTAGTGGAACAGAAATCAACTAAACATTGATTTAACCTGTTCCCTGATATTTGGCCAACCCATTTTATTGATAAATCAAGAAAAACCATCCACGAACGTGTTTCGCGTTGTTGGCACTCGTCAGCGTGGAACAGGGTGTACCACTGCGACCAAAAAGATTTTTGGTCCCAGAGGCTTCTTGAGAAACCAAGAAATGGGTATTTAAGGCCAAATTTGCGTAAATATGCTTAAAACATGAAAAAACAATAGAAAAAATAAATAAAAGGGTCGCAGTGGTATAGCTTACTCCACGCTGACGAGCGCCAACAGCGCGAAACACGTTCGTGGATGGTTTTTCTTGATTTACCAAGAAATTGGATTTGCCAAATATCATGGAACAGGTTAAATCAATGTTTAGTTGATTTCTGTTCCACCAGATGGCGCTCTGCCATCTAAAAAGCACATGTGCAGGATATGCTGGCCAGTTAGGAACAAATCAATATGTTAAAGCGTATAAAACGAGAAATTTTATTATAATTCACAATAAACCTTCATCCCTAACTTATCATTTAATAATATTTCAACAAGCAATCCTTTTTTTTAATACAAATGAAATCTTTAGATGTTTTTTGTGTTTGAAATTCCATTTTTTTTGTCCAGATTTTTATAATGTCCAATATATCACTGATCATGTAAATTTTGGAAAAATTTGGCAACTATCGGTGCGGTGATGGAACCACGATGCTTCTGCGGAGGAGAAATTCAAGACCCCAAACATCTACTTCTGAAATGCCCTATTTTTCGGGATTATAGGGAAAGAAAATTTGGTGGCATCGGACAGCTACATGAATTCATAGACGAGAAAAGAACATATAAAAATGTTAATCAATTTTGTAGATATATATACAACTATCTTTTGAACTAGGAAAGAAAGGGAAGGAAATTTTGAGAGAATTGCTTTTGTATGTTTGTCTTTTTCTCCTTTATCCTTGTATATAGCCAATTTGATATGATGTAAAGAAATGTATTGACGCAAATATCCCTGAGTTTGGGATATGGTGTTATAGGATGTTAATAAAGTTAATAATAATAATAAAGTTAATAACAATCAATACTTCGTCTACAAGAAACTTAACCATGGATTAAGTCAAATGGCGATCCACCAATTAAGTTTATAAAAAAGGACGTATCTGGATCTGTAAAGAAAAAAAAACACAATTTTTTTCTCAAAATATTTCGAGAGATTTCTCCCTCTTTATCAATTTATTGCACAGTAAACTTAATTTACAAATTCTTGTAGATTACATAAAAACAACCATGTTATTTCCTCAATGTATTATTATCATTAATTATTTTTTGACCAATGACATGGTTGTTTTCATGTGATCTACAAGAATTATTAAATTAAGTTTACTGTACAATAAAGTGATAAAGAGGGAGCAATCTCTCGAAATATTTTGAGAAAAAAATTGTTTTTCTTTTTCTTTATAGACACAGTACGTCCTTTTTTATAAACGTAACCAAAGATATTACTAATTGAAAGTATTAAATAACATTTTTATTCATGTTAAATCTCGAATATAAATTTGAAAATATTTTTAGGGGTGTATTTTGGCTCATTATTTCTACAAATTCGATATGCAAATTAATCCAAAGTGTACATTAACAATTTATAGAAGATATTTTTAAGCTGTACCTTTTTTGAACAGTAGATTGTGGCTACAGTGGTTGTTTGAAGTTTATATGTTAAGTTTGTAATTATTCTTATTTTTTAATTCATAGAAGCATTTTTCTGGCAGACATATTTAATTTTTTATCATCATCATGAAACAATTTTCTTAGTTATCAAATCATTTGCAATTGTAGTTTCTTTATTGTTTTGCTGTGTTCCTTTTTAAGCAATAAAATATATAGAACTAAGGTGTAATATTCAATTCAAGCATATGGAACCAACATCGATTCATTTTTAAAACAAAGTAAAATCATAAACTTATACAACTTTCACTTTTTCATACAGTAGTCTTCCGTGAACGACCATCTTCTTTAACGACCATTTTTTAAAAACCAAAGTAATTTTTTTATCTAATTCGAACTCTAATGAACAAGAGCATTTCTAAGAGTAACCAGGACTATATCCTTTATTATTGGACGTCCGCAACCATGGATGAAGATTCACCATTACGCCATAGTTACGACAATGCTATTGTCACACAAGTAGAAAATTTGGAAAGAGAAACGTCTGGATGACATCGCTGTTTATTTTTATCCAAACGACTCCATCCTATTTACATAAAAGAACAGAAATGCGCGCAATTAGATACATTCACTATCAAAATTCGAAACTATTATAGACGCGTATGATTCTTTTTAAAAATACAAAATTTCTACTCTCCTTACTTTAATTGTTTATTTTTAAAAAGAATCATACCCGTCTATAATAGTTTCGAATTTTGATAACAGATGGCGCGCTAATGCATCATAATACATTCACTATCTTGAAGATAGAAGTTGTCTTGACAAAATTCATAGTTCTTAAAAAGAGACACTTTGGTTAGTAAATGTTTGTATTTTCTTAACGTTTCGACAAAAATCCTTTTTCCTCGTCAGGAATGAATAAATATTAAGGCATTTATCAAGAAATTATTTGCAACGCCTTGATAAATGCTTCAATCCTTTATCCTCGTCAGGAATGAATAAATATTAAGGCATTTATCTAGAAATCATTTGCAACGCCTTGATAAATGCTTCAATCCTTTATCCTCGTCAGGAATGAATAAATATTAAGGCATTTATCAAGAAATTATTTGCAACGCCTTGATAAATGCTTCAATTTTTTTTTTTTTTTCTAACGAGGACAAGAGATTTTTGCCGAAATTTCGAGAGAATACAAATATTTACTAGCCGAAGAGTGTGTCTCCTAATTCTAATAAATATAAATTCACAATGTGAAAAAATGCCCGAAACGCGTCCCTGTTTAGCTTTTCTTGATTAATCAAGAATGGGTATTTGGCCAATTCTGGAATAATTAAAAATCAACGAGAATAGTTGATATTTATTCCGATAGAAGGCGCAAGCCATCAGCAACTTTCAGTTGCGCGATAAGGAGATGCCTTTTTCTTAATTAATAAATTCAGAAGTTAATAAAATATTTAAATATATAAATATTCTGTTATAATAGTATATATATATTCGTTTAAATACTGCGTTCCAACTCTTAATGGCACATTTTTGGCGAAAAATTTTCGATGTTATCAAAATATAGGAATTCTAAAGTTTTTGAAGTATTTCTGTTTAAGATATAGAGAACAAGGAAAGGATTTGGAAGCTGTTAAGAATACGACTGAATCTGGCAAGAAGCTATCGACTTAAAGAAAAGATTGTAGAAGTATTTGATGTTCCAAACTGGGAAAAAAGCGATCAGAAATTCTCTTTCAAGTCAAAAGTCCCTACGTTATGATTCAATACAAAGGGATTGTAACAAGAAGAAAAGGTTCTTGTATTTACCGTAAGTAATTAAGGGCCGTAATTTGGGACGAGCCCAAGCAGCAAGTTGGGGTTTATTTGGGAAAGATCTTATCAGGAGTGTGGAGAAGAATGAGCCATTGATTCCGGACTTGGCGAAGTCCCAGCCAACACCATCCTGGCGGCAACACTCGGACTTCACTCCCCCAACTGGGAGTCCAGCAGGTACGTTCCATCTCTCAGTCCTTCTAACTTCTCATTTAGAATAGATTGGTTAAAGAGAAAGTCCTGGGATCGGTCTTGATGTCTTAGCGGAACAACTCTTAAATTTCGCCATGATAACGAAGAAACCGACGTTCGAAGAATATTTCTAAGAATTTCTTCTTATTTCTATTGTAAAATTTTCATTTGTATAATCTAACTGTTTCTCAGTCCTTCTAACTTCTAATTAGAATAGATTGGTTAAATGGAAAGTCTTTGGATCCGTCTTAATGTCTTAGCGGAACAACTTTAAAACTTCACCATAACAATGAAGAGACCGAGGTTTAAAGTCCAGGTCGTAGCGGTCGAAAACCAACGGTTTAGACCATCCTTTCATCGACCCCCCCATATATATGTGCGTCTTTCTAATGGTATATATTATCAAATATTATCTCTAAAAACCTTACTGCATTAATAAAAGTTATTGAATGAGAGGTTTTGGTTCATCAATAGTGAACCCTTTCAGCGTTTTCGCCAAATTAATCTCTTTACCGCTCAAATATTGTATTGGATTGGTTTTCTTTTTTATAATCAGTATTTACAATGGAAGGTGGAGGTTCTGTGGAAGGATGGCCTAAACCGTTGGTTTTCGACCGCTACAACCCGGGTTCAATTCCCTCAATGGACACTTTTTTTCTTATTAAAAAAAAATGCTCCAATGGTTCCCGGATTTTTGTCAAAGTCATGGCTCTGGCACATTTGTAAGTGCAAAGTCGAATTGCTTTTCATATGTGTAGACATGTGGTGCACTTACAGTAAAAACAGTCGCCTACTTCTACCTACCATGATTATCATGGTCTGTATCATGTGTACTAGGGATAAGCAAAAAAAATTATGGAAGGTAAGTTCCCTAAATAGCCTTAAGATGCCTCCCATGTCAAACCAGGGGTGTCATCTATAAACAATAAATAAACCCTTAACACGAATATTTATTTTCCCAATAAAACAAACTTCGACTGTCCTTACTGCGATGAAAAAATATTGGTAGGGCCTGGTTCATCAGTGGTGAACCCTCCCAACGGTTTTACTAATTTAATCTACCAGACCGCTTTTAGAACTCTCATACTTTATTGGAGACAAACCTGTATCTAGATTCAACACTGAAAGAAAGAATATTAGTTAAGGTATTTGAGAAAACTATGAACATAAGAATTTATTAAGAAAAAGGCATCTCCTTTTTTATCGTGCAACTGAAAATTGCTGATGGCTTGCGCCATCTATCGGAATAAATATCAACTATTCTCGTTGATTTTTAATTATTCCAGAATTGGCTAAATACCCATTCTTGATTAGTCAAGAAAAGCTAACCACGGACGCGTTTCGGGCTGTTGGCCTTCATCAGCGTGGTGCAAGCTGTACCTCAACGCCCAAAAAAAAAAAAAGAATTAAAAAATATAAGAATTTAAGACAGTAGATTTACATAAAACAAGGCTAATTAATAAATTAAACATAAGACAATAATACGTCATTTGTACATATGAAATGAAATCATTAAGGGAAGACTAGGATATGTAAATAATTAGTATTTGGTGTGTATGCAAATCATGAGCGCCAGCAACGGAATTCAGAAAAATAATTTTATTTTATTTAACTGTTCATTCTTTGTGATGCGAGCTCCATATGTTTGTTGAGATGTGCGGAACCTATTCGAGAGATAGAATGCTCTTCTAAGGAGGTATTGTGGTTTAAACTTCCGATATATCGTGTTGTTTATTTCATTGATGTATAGTGTGTTGTCTACTTTTGTTTATTTTCTGTATACTTGTCCCTTTCTTGTCTACTTCTTGTATACTTCTTGTTTATTTCTTGTGCCTAAAACTTGTTCACTTCTTGCTTACTTCTTTTCTATAACCTGTTCACTTCTTGCATACTTCTGGAAAAGCGCCATCTAGTGGAGCAACAATAAACTAAACGTTTATTTAACTTGCTACGGGATATTTGGCCAACCCAATTTCTTGATAAATCAATACATAGGAGTAACCTATCTCTGATTTTTTCCTGCATGTACGCGCAAGGTAACATTAAATTTATTTAAATCTAATCTTATTTGGTTTATTCTGTTCTCTTCATTACTTACTTTACATTTGAGAGCGCTATGTGACTTCTATGTATTGTCCAGGTGTGTGTTCTACCTATCTTGTGTGCCTCCTACCTCATGTATACCTGACATATCAACACAGCGTGTCTGGAGACCAGAGTTGGTCTATGTATGTGTTCCACTTGTCACATATGTGTATTCTGTAATTTCTATGTATGGTTCTCCTATGTTAGTTAGCCTATGAGTTTTCAGCCATCTAGTTTGTTTCGAATGTTTATTACATCTGGCTTCCCTATTGGGCTCAGGGTCAGACTTTTTAAAAACTACCTGGCTTATCTAGCTACCTCAATCTTCCCGAACGTGCTCTACCTGACTTATGTATCTACCTCAATCTTCCCGAACGTGCTCTACCTGACTTATGTATCTACCTCAATCTTCCCGAACGTGCTCCTCCTGACTTATGTATCTACCTCAATCTTCCCGAACGTGCTCCTCCTGACTTATGTATCTACCTCAATCTTCCCAAACGTGCACTACCTGACTTATGTATCTACCTCAATCTTCCCGAACGTGCTCCTCCTGACTTATGTATCACCTCAATCTTCCCGAACGTGCTCCTCCTGACTTATGTAACTACCTCAATCTTCCCGAACGTGCTCCTCCTGACTTATGTATCTACCTCAATCTTCCCGAACGTGCTCCTCCTGACTTATGTATCACCTCAATCTTCCCGAACGTGCTCCTCCTGACTTATGTAACTACCTCAATCTTCCCGAACGTGCTCCTCCTGACTTATGTATCTACCTCAATCTTCCCGAACGTGCTCCTCCTGACTTATGTATCTACCTCAATCTTCCCGAACGTGCTCCTCCTGACTTATGTATCTACCTCAATCTTCCCAAACGTGCACTACCTGACTTACCTCGTGTATCTACCTCAATCTTCCCGAACGTGCTCCACCTGACTTACTTCATGTAACTACCTCAATCTTCCCGACCGTGCTCTACCTGACTTACCTCGTGTATCTACCTCAATCTTCCCGAACGTGCTCTACCTGACTTATGAACCTACTTCAATCTCCCCGAACGTGCTCCACCTGAATTACTTCGTGTATCTAACTCGATCTTCCCCTCGTGCATCTACCTAACTTTCCCTATAAACTCCTCCTTACACTACGTGTACCTATCTGAATTGCCATATATGTTCCACTTAACTTACCCCGTGTATCTTCCAAACTTGTCATATATATCCCACTATATATATTCGACACCATACTCACCATTCCAACGGTGTATCCAGGCTCCATGTCAGACGACGAAGAGGAGCGTACTGTGACGCGGACGCGGAAGGTAATCCGCCGCGAGGAGCGCACAGTTGAAAGGGTGATTGATAGTACTGTGAATCAGGTAATTTCATACTTACCCACTTACCATACTCACACACTGCTTTGTTATCTTAATTCTGGCTGCTTTAGTCAGATATCTTAGATGCTCTCTTGTAGATATTAAATCAATCTCTTTTCAGAATATCAGTTATTTCAGGATATGAGTTGATTATCAAAATACGGAACATATGTTCAACAGTTCCAATCCATATCCTTACATTGACTAGAGCTTTATTTCAATACAGTAGAACCTCCCTGTAAAATACACCTAATTGCAGAGCCAACGTATCCTTTAGGTAAAGGTGTCCTATTACCAGAGAGTTGCTAAATTGTAAAAATGGTAATTTTTCAAATGAAAACTGTTCTTTGTAGATAGGTGTCAGCTAGCTGGGGTGTCCGCTATAGGGAGGTTCTACTGTATATATAAATATAATTATAAATATATCAATACAAAGAAATGACAATCTTTAAAGAAAGAATGTCACTTGAGCTCTGCCTAAATCACCTCTTTAATAAAGATATCGATTCATATTAATCTACAAGATTACGAAAAAAGGTCCATTACGAAGATAAAATCTTTCTATCCAACATTTTGGTGAAGTTATTCTTTAAATAAGTGTGAATGTTACATGAATGGCTCACATGACGTTATTCTATACATTGAAGTTATACAAAAGAATCTCCCATGACAAACCATGGCAATAAAAACATGGCTATAGCAGTTCACTCCTGGAGGTGGTCTCTTATCAGAGATTCTGTTGTATCAATCAAACATTCTTTCAACTATACCATTAAGTAAGAGAAGTAAAAGAAGGAATTTTTGGTGCAGCACTTTTTATAGCACCAAATTATGAAACTGCGTGTTGCTAAATGCCTAAAAAAAACATTATTTAATTTTGTCCAATCTCAACATTTTGCACCTTTTTGACCTTTTTTGAGACCTCTCGCACCTTTCTGTACCTTTTTTCAGACCATGCACATTTTTGTACTTTTTTTGAGACCTTTTGCGCCTTTTTGTATCTTTTTTGAGACCTCTTCCACCTTTTTGTACCTTTTTTTCAGACCATGTACATTTTTGTACTTTTTTTTAGACCTTTTGCACTTTTTTGTACGTTTTTTGAGACCTTTTGCACCTTTTTGTACGTTTTTTTGACACCATACACATTTTTGTTCCTTTTTTTGATACCTTTTGCACCTTTTTGTACGTTTTTTGAGACCATGCACATTTTTGTGCTTTTTTTGAGACTTTGCACCTTTTTGTACCTTTTTTTTTAGACCTTTCACATTTTTGTACTTTTTTCGAGACTCGTAGACTATACAGTCTATCCTCCACAAGCTCAATTCAATATATTTACGATGCAATGATTCCATGTATAAGCCATAACAGTTGTCCTCTTCAGGTGCAGATCTGCTGCTACCTTTGTCACTGTCAGCTACACACACCTTTTCAACGATTAATCTTCGAATCTCATTTGAAAGCTGCTTCTTTTCATTGTTGAATAAGTTGTTCTTTATCAGGGAAGAAAAAACCCATAAAACAAATTTAAATATTTACCTTGAAAAAGATAAAGGAAAGAGCCTTTTAAAGGCGACGAATTCATTTTAAAAAGTGATGGATTCACTCTTAAAATGATATAAAATACTATTTACTTCATACATTAATATAATTCGTATAACACTGGTATCTCTAGCTTATGGTATATCGCGAAATTGGGAAAAGATATGGGACAATTATATGTCGTATATGGACATTAGAGTCTATTTCTTATCGAAGTCTTAAAAATTCTTATTAAAAACTGGAAATAAGATTGTAGTAAGACTAGGTTATAAAATACATTCTAAGAAGCTATAAACATTCTTAAATTTTTGAAAGTTTTTAGCTAAAATATAACAGGTTTTTTAATGTGAAGCTATTAGTTAAAACCTTTGTTTCTAAAGTCTTCCTGATAAAAAAAGGTAGAAAATTCTTCTTGTTCTTTATTGATATGCTCTAGGTCGCCAACCTTCTGAATCAGAAGAGTTAAAAATTACAATTCACAAAATTTAAAAGTTTTTAAAGAGCCACAAATTGTTTTCTTACCAACAATAAATAGTACTCACATAAATAATATTTACATATGGAACTATATAAAGAGCCGCAGCTTCACATCCAAAGAGTCGCATGTGGTTCACGAGCCACAGTTTACCGACCCCTACTCTAGGTCTATAAGCAATTCCAACATCGAGATGAAGAAAGCATTTACAGTCATTATCTACTGTAAATTTTGTCAACCAATCTTCTTATTTGGGTAAAAATATCAGACTTCCAGGGAAAAGTATCTTTCAAAAACTTTAATCTTTAGCTTTAGGACACGAACGCTCCTTCAACAGAAGAAAACATGATACCGTAGCATTGTACCGCGTTTTCTCCTTCAGAAAGGCGTTCATGCCTGAAAGCTAAAGATTAAATTTATATAAAAAAGGAGCGTACCTTGATCTGTAAAGAAAAAAAAAACAATTTTTCTCAAAATATTTCGAGAGATTGCTATCTCTTTATAAATTTATTGCATAGTAAACATACTAAAACAAATCTCTCGAAATATTTTGATAAAAAAATGTTTTTTTTTTTACAGATTCAGGTACACC
>CP092863.1:64110242-64156740 GCA_030710605.1 Cordylochernes scorpioides
TTAGTTGGTTAGTTTACTTGCATGTATATCGGGATTCTGACAATAACTCTGAAAGATATTACAGTGACCTTTATTGAAGACACACTCATGGACTTAAGTTAGTTTTACCTTTTAGCATGTATATCGGGATTCTGACAATAACTCTGAAAGATATTACAGTGACCTTTATTGAAGACACACTCATGGACAAAACTTAAGGAAGTTTTACCTTTTAGCATGTATATCGGGATTCAGACAATAACTCTGAAAGATATTACAGTGACCTTTATTGAAGACACACTCATGGACTTAAGTTAGTTTTACCTTTTAGCATGTATATCGGGATTCTGACAATAACTCTGAAAGATATTACAGTGACCTTTATTGAAGACACACTCATGGACAAAAACTTAAGGAAGTTTTACCTTTTAGCATGTATATCGGGATTCTGACAATAACTCTGAAAGATATTACAGTGACCTTTATTGAAGACACACTCATGGACAAAACTTAAGGAAGTTGTACCTTCTAGCATGTATATCGGGATTCTGACAATAACTCTGAAAGATATTACAGTGACCTTTATTGAAGACACACTCATGGACAAAACTTAAGGAAGTTGTACCTTCTAGCATGTATATCGGGATTCTGACAATAACTCTGAAAGATATTACAGTGACCTTTATTGAAGACACCACTCATGGACAAAACTTAAGGAAGTTGTACCTTTTAGCATGTATATCGGGATTCTGACAATAACTCTGAAAGATATTACAGTGACCTTTATTGAAGACACACTCATGGACAAAACTTAAGGAAGTTGTACCTTCTAGCATGTATATCGGATTCTGACAATAACTCTGAAAGATATTACAGTGACCTTTATTGAAGACACCACTCATGGACAAAACTTAAGGAAGTTGTACCTTCTAGCATGTATATCGGGATTCTGACAATAACTCTAAAAGATATTACAGTGACCTTTATTGAAGACACACTCATGGACAAAATTTAAGGAAGTTGTACCTTTTAGCATGTATATCGGGATATTCAGACAATAACTCTGGAAGATAATACAGTGACCTTTATTGAAGACACTCATAGACAAAACTTAAGGAAGTTGTACCTTTTAGCATGTATATCGGTATTCTGACAATAACTCTAAAAGATATTACAGTGACCTTTATTGAAGACACACTCATGGACAAAACTTAAGGAAGTTGTACATTTTATCATGTATATCGGTATTCTGACAATAACTCTAAAAGATATTACAGTGACCTTTATTGAAGACACACTCATGGACAAAACTTAAGAAAGTTGTACATTTTAGCATGTATATCGGTATTCTGACAATAACTCTGAAATATATTACAGTAACCTTTATTGAAGACACACTCATGGACAAAACTTAAGAAAGTTGTACATTTTTAGCATGTATATCGGTATTCTGACAATAACTCTAAAAGATATTACAGTGACCTTTATTGAAGACACACTCATGGACAAAACTTAAGAAAGTTGTACATTTTAGCATGTATATCGGTATTCTGACAATAACTCTAAAAGATATTACAGTGACCTTTATTGAAGACACACTCATGGACAAAACTTAAGAAGTTGTACATTTTAGCATGTATATCGGGATTCAGACAATAACTCTGAAAGATATTACAGTGACCTTTATTGAAGACACACTCATGGACAAAACTTAAGAAAGTTGTACATTTTAGCATGTATATCGGTATTCTGACAATAACTCTAAAAGATATTACAGTGACCTTTATTGAAGACACACTCATGGACAAAACTTAAGAAAGTTGTACATTTTAGCATGTATATCGGTATTCTGACAATAACTCTAAAAGATATTACAGTGACCTTTATTGAAGACACACTCATGGACAAAACTTAAGAAAGTTGTACATTTTAGCATGTATCTCGGGATTCAGACAATAACTCTGAAAGATATTACAGTGACCTTTATTGAAGACACACTCATGGACAAAACTTAAGAAAGTTGTACATTTTAGCATGTATATCGGTATTCTGACAATAACTCTAAAAGATATTACAGTGACCCTTTATTGAAGACACACTCATGGACAAAACTTAAGAAAGTTGTACATTTTAGCATGTATATCGGTATTCTGACAATAACTCTAAAAGATATTACAGTGACCTTTATTGAAGACACACTCATGGACAAAACTTAAGAAAGTTGTACATTTTAGCATGTATATCGGTATTCTGACAATAACTCTAAAAGATATTACAGTGACCTTTATTGAAGACACACTCATGGACAAAACTTAAGAAAGTTGTACATTTTAGCATGTATATCGGTATTCTGACAATAACTCTAAAAGATATTACAGTGACCTTTATTGAAGACAAACTCATGGACAAAACTTAAGAAAGTTGTACATTTTAGCATGTATATCGGGATTCTGACAATAACTCTAAAAGATATTACAGTGACCTTTATTGAAGACACACTCATGGACAAAACTTAAGAAAGTTGTACATTTTAGCATGTATATCGGGATTCAGACAATAACTCTGAAAGATATTACAGTGACCTTTATTGAGACACACTCATGGACAAAACTTAAGAAAGTTGTACATTTTAGCATGTATATCGGGATCCAGACAAGTTTCACTATTTCAATCTACCATACCGCTGTAATGTTGCAATAGTCTGTTTTTATTTTATACTGATATTGATACAGTCTAATGTAATTTTACAGCGGTATCGCAGATTAAAAATGACGAAACCTCTGGAAGGGTTCATTGTTTAAATTTTTAATAATTATTTTTGGCAATGTGAGTTTCCTTTCAATAATATCATCAAATATTATCTCTACAGACTTTACTGCAATGATATAATTTATTGAATCAGAGGACTTTGCTCATCAGTGGTGAACTTTCTCAGCGTTTTCGCCAAATTAATCTCCAGACCGCTCTACTATTGTATTGGATTGGTTAGGGATATACCCTGTATTTATTATAGAAAACAGCTTAGGGGTGTTTAGTGAACCTATGGACATAAGCTTATAGGTCTGTAGAGGACTTACACTTATAGCTCCCGTTAAAAGGACTGCCATGGACACAACAGCACAGACATCTCCGTTTGCGATTTTGTCAGGATAGAGCCACATGGTCAGCGCAATAACACAAGGTAACATTCTCAGATGAATCTCGTTTCTGTTTTACCAATGACCGTCGTCGAGTAAGAGTTTGGTGCCGTCTTGGTGACAGGTCAAATCCGGCCGCATCTGTGGAACGCCCGTACCTCACGACAACGCGACATTATGGTTTGGAGAACCATCGCCTATGATAACAGATAATCTATGATTCGTA
Organism: Cordylochernes scorpioides; assembly: GCA_030710605.1. Classification (NCBI taxonomy): domain Eukaryota; kingdom Metazoa; phylum Arthropoda; class Arachnida; order Pseudoscorpiones; family Chernetidae; genus Cordylochernes; species Cordylochernes scorpioides. The sequence goes on from CP092863.1 coordinate 64,113,585, forward strand.
TTGGAGGCACTATTGCGGTCCAACGATACGTGGATGACGTATTGCGGCCGGTGACGCAACCCTTCCTTAAAAGGGTACCAAATGCAATTTTCCAGCAGGATAACGCCCGACCTCATACAGCACATATCAGCCAACATGTCCTGTATGGAACCTCGGTGCTTCCATGGTCACCAGTCTCTCCTGATATCTCACCATAGAACACGTCTGGGACCTAATTGGATGTCGTTTGCGTGAACTGCCACAGCTGCGTTCAGAAGATGAACTGTAGCTGATGGCTGACAGGGAATGGGCAGCCATCCCTCAGGACACCAATGCACGATCATTAAGTCAGTACCAAGACATGTTACTGCCTGTATATCTTCCCCTCGGTGGTCCCGCAGCATACTGAGTGGACGGTAATGTCCGAAACTTATTGCTTACTAACTAATTCTTGATGTTGAAATTTCAGTGTTACGTTTTTTACGCTTATCCCTAGTACACGTGGTACAGGCCATGATAATCATGGTGGGTAGAAGTTGGCGACTGCTTTTACTGTAAGCGCACCACATGTCTACAATTGTGAAAAGCATTTCGACTTTGCACTTACAAATGTGCCAGCGTCCCGTTTGGCTACTTGCACTTGCTGGTGGGGTTGGACCTTTGCAAGAATCGGGGGTCATTGGAGCATTTTTTTAATCAGAAAAAGTTCCCGATACCGGAATCGAACCTGGGTCGTAGCGATCGAAGCCAACGGTTTAGACCATCCTTCTACCGACCCCCTCAGTGTTACGTAGTGTATTATAGGTTCATATTAGATAATCCATTAAAGCAAACAGAACCATGTCAAGTTATAAAACAACGTAGTAACAAGAATACCAGGTAGAGAGATAGAGTAAAAACACAAAAATTACGCATTTACCAGACAGACATCATCATCGGTCTGAAAACAGTAAGGTGGTCAAATCACAGTGTAGAACGTCACGTCAATCGTTCTCTGACTTCACCATCCGATTGGATTGATAGCAATGAAGACAAGATGGTGTCTGCACACGGCACTAAAGTGAAGGTTAGTAGAGAAGACCTCGGATCATGAGCCTCATTCGTAAAATTCCTACAGTGACCTGTCTATACAGGCGATGTTATGACTCTAAAGTTTTTAACACCAATATAAAGACATCTTAATGAGATGAAAAGACTATAACTGCGCTATTTGAAAGCTCTGCAATTAGTACCCAACAGGAATCTTTATTTATAAAAGGTCCGAGCCAAATCATCTTGGAATGCCATTGAGGACGATAGGTGCTGTTTAATGATGGCTGCCGCTTTGTGCTGGAATCAGATAATCACCGTCCCGAGATTCCCAAGTATTTGGCACAAGTCCAGTATCCCTCTTACCTTATCTTACAGCCATTATGGTATAGATGCCATCACCTCAATAGTCGAATCTCCCTTGTTGTCTTAGTGGCACAGTAACCAACGGCTCTATGACGATCTTTCCAGTTGGTCTCGATGACCACGCCATCAGCATCTCTTCAGTGGCGAAGCACGCCGTCTACGTTTTCTTCGTAGATCGTGAAATACGTGATGTCGCTGGAGACCCGCTGGTGATTCTCCACCAAACTTTACAGCAGTGGCAGAGGCGCCATGTACATTTTACATAATACAATGCATATATATATGAAAAAAATAGTATAAATGTGAATTGTACTGGGATCTTGCAACTGAAAGTTGCTGATGGCTGGCCCTATCTATCGGAATATATCAATTATTCGTTGATTTTTAATCATAACTCAATCATCAGCAACTTTCAGTTGCACGATAAAGAGATGCCTTTCTCTTAATATATATATATTTAAAAGTAGTGCAGACTGTGTACTTTTGCGTGTATTGACAAGATGTCAATAAAAGTATTTTAATTGTCATTGTCTAGGACGTCCTATGGTTACATGTTTTCCTTCTCCAGCTTGATCTTCCTTAGATTATTTTCCAACAGGATAATGCCCGACCGCATATTGCAAGAGTGTCTCTGGACATTTTAAGAGATGGTCAGACCCTTCTATGAACTGCTTATTTCCCCGTAACTGTCTCTTATTATATATATCTCTCTAATTTTTGAGACATACACTCATTATATCTGCGATGTAACAGTGAGGTTGGGATTTGCAGGGAATGGGCCCGCTGCTGACCACTCTGCCTTCTTCACTGCCCGGAGCACAACTTCTTGACGGTAGGTCTTCACTTAGCTTCACTGTGTTTCACTTCCTCACATTTTATATAGCTTTCTATGGCAAACTATAATAAATGATTGAAGCGCTGATATATTCTTATTTTCAACTTCACAAGCTTTCGGGGAATCCTCTTTATCAAAGATAACGAAATACACATGATTATTCAATGAACTTTCATTCATATATACATATATATATTAAAAATAAAAAAGGCATATCCAGACCAGGAGCACATATGCTTTTCAGAAGGCAGAGTGCCATCTGGTGGAACAGAAATCAACTATTCATTGATTTAACCTGTTCCCTGATATTTGGCCAACCCAATTTCTTGATAAATGAAGAGTAGGTACAGCCTACTCCACGCTGACAATCGCCAAAAGCGCGAAACGCGTTCGTGGATGGCTTTTCTTGATTTATCAAGAAATCGAGTTGGCCAAATATCAGGGAACAGGCTAAATCAATGTTTAGTTGATTTCTGTTCCACCAGATGGCGTTCTGACTTCTGTAAAGCACATGTGCTCCTGATCAGGATATGCCTTTTTAAAAATGTTTAATAGCTTTCTATGGCAACAATGTTAATCACGCTAATGTTACAGGTAGAAACGAGATGAGTTTCTTTTATCTTTATTGAACGTAATTTCAAGCTTTCGGTCATATCTGTTCTTAGGAGTACATAGAAACATATAAAGTTTACACGTTTTTACTTTAAACATATAAAGTTTAAACGTGTGTTTCTATGTACTCCAGTAGAAGGGCAGAGATACCTAAAAACTTGAGATTACATTTAATAAAGATAAATGAACTCATCTCCAGAAACCTGTAACATTTGTTTGATTGATATCCAGGAGTTTTAAATCTATTGGCAACAATGAGAATAGTCGCGCTGATACGTTCCTGTTTTCAACTTTACAAAGCTTTCGATAAATCCTCTTTATCAAGCATGACGAAATACATGATTATTGAATAATCTTTAATTTCATATACATATATTTAATTGGAAAATTTGCCGGGAGGAAATTAATCCATGGAAGCAATGGTCGCTTCTCCCGTCAAAATAAACGTCAGAATCCGACGCCATCTATTGACCGTCGCCGCAACTAGCGGCATCGGGTCGGTGACAAAGCCACAACACCAACTTTGGCAAACTGATAAGCGTCCACCTAGAGACCATGGTTTCGGGCTAATGGCCCTCGTCAGTCTAGGGCGGACTTTATTCCATGAGATCCACACGGGATCTAATGTAATTCTCACAATCTACCAAAGGGTTGTTTTGCTGGCAATGTGGCTGGGCCAAATCTATTGGCAAAACGTGGATAGAAAATTTGCCGGGAGGAAATTAATCCATGGAAGCAATGGTGGCTTCTCCCGTCAAATTAGCCCGAAACCATGTTCTCTAGGTGGACGCTATCAGTTTGCCAAAGTTGGTGTTGTGGCTTTGTCACCGACCCGATGCCGCTAGTTGCGGCGACGGTCAATAGATGGCGTCGGATTCTGACGTTTATTTTGACGGGAGAAGCGACCATTGCTTCCATATATTTAATTAAAAAGGTATATATTGGATTTAAAAAATTATATATGAAAAACAATAAAAAAGTACATATATATGAAAAAATGTTTTAAATATATGTTATATTAAAATATTTTATTTAAAATTATGTTATAATAAAGTATTATTTTATTTAAAATTATATTTCATCGACTCAAATACTCTGTTAATTCTACCACCAGATGTCGGGACTTTCCCTATATAAAACGATTGTTGTTGTTTCACGATGGCCGGCCCAAACCTTTGTACATTATGTAAATAATCTTTTGTTTTTCCTTGTTCTATTCGCCTTAAGCCAGGCAACACTTTTACCAAATTATGTTATTCATATATGTGTTCCAGAGCTCAAATAAATAAATCTCTGATCAAAACCATTATTATTTTTATTTCAAGATTTTAACCACGACTGCATTACCATAGCATAATCTCAACAATTCTAAAATACAACAGAATACTTTTTTTTATTTATAACATATATACATTAATTAAAAAGCTTATATTCGATCAAAAATAAAATAAACATTTTATTTATTACAAATTCAATATTTCGCTTGGTTGTACGCCTATCTTCGTCAGGGTATGTCCTTATACATGTTATACTTTTAGAAAATAGAGCAATCCATAAATAAATATTTAATTAAAAAGGCATATATTGGATCAAAATATCATTTATTTTACCTATATTTCAGTTGGCTGAACGCCAACCTATATCAAGGTGTTATAACATATTAAGGTATTAAAACATATAAAGTGTTCAAATCTAAAAGCTTGAGGATGAGTTTTCTTTAGAAAAAGAAACTCATCACTCAAGCTTTTAGATTGGAACATTCTATTAAGGGATTAGCCTATTAATAAAACATCTAAAGGTTGACGTTCAGCCAACTGAAATATTGGTAAAATAAATGCTATTTTGATCCAATATATGCCTTTTTAATTAAAAATATATACTTATATATACATATACACATAAATATATAAAGTATATAAAGGCAAAAAGGTCGATTCTTCCGTTAAAACAAACGTCAAAACTAGACGTCATCTTTTGAACGTCGCCGCAAACTAGCAGACTAAGGTCGGTGACAAAGCCAAAACACCAGCTTTGTCAAACTGAGAATTGAGCCAAAGATGGTGTTGTTGCTTTGTTACCGACCCCAAGACCACTAGTTTATGGTGACGGTCAATAGATGGCGTCTAGTTTTGACGTTTATTTTGACGGGAGAGGCGACCTTTGCTTTTACAGAGTGACGCAAAATAACGGAGATCTTCTTCTTCTTTCTTATCTCCACACTGGGTGAAGTAGAATGCGTCTGCCTTTGTCATTAAGACTGGGAGCACTACTCAGTGGCAGGCCGACTTAGCTACAAAAGAAAGGGCCGCCTCTGACATGAGGAACAGACGCCACGTGCAGCCGCTCCTAACATGGAGTACAAATGCTACTCATCCTGTATCCCTGGATTAGGAGCCCTTACAGGGTACTATCAGCTGGGCCAGCTGAACCCAGGTTTTTTAGCGAGCTTGTTACTGCTCCCCCTCCTCCTTTTTCATCCGGGCTTGGGACCGGCAAGGGCGATAAAAATTTTAAATCATTATATGATGCATTAGCCCGCCATAATAAATTCGAACTATATTTGACGCGTATGATTCTTTTCCTTTTTTTTAATAATAGTTCAAATTTCTTATAATTTTATTAAACAAATAAATTAAACAAATTAACAAGGAGTAACAAATTAATATGGATAGTAACTAATAATGTATTCAGCCGGTTACAAAATGGCCTCCCTTGGTGGCAATACATAGGTCCAAAGGTGATTTGAAATTTTTAGCTATGGGCCACAAGTTCTTCGGCGACAATCGGTCCCCTTCTCTGCTCAGTGATTGCTATTGGGACTTCAAACTTTGTGGCGTATAGCATAGGTTCTGGACTGTAAAATGACTACACGCTGTCCAGGGTAGCATAGTGGACATGGCATCTGCCCGGTAAGCGGAACACTGTGGTTTCGTTTCCCCATCCCTGGGCACTTTTATTTTTCCGTTTATCATTACTCTTCACAATTCATCCTTTCATACCTCATCTCTAAGGTTAGAAATAATCATTATTTCTCCTTGAAATAAAATTGTATTTTTTCGTTGAAAAGAAACACATGCGGTATAATTTTAAAATGTCGTTTTACAATCACAAGCCGCATTATATTGTATTGTATTATAAATTACGCTGTAATCTATTGTAATGTATCATTTTGAACTTTTCCTTCCTTTTATCTTCTAACAGGCCCCGGAACTTATTTTTTAGCCGGAGTGTTTCCCCTACAGGGTACATAGGTCGGGCCTTTCCTGTTCCCTGTTTTCCTGTTGTTAAGTTCTATGGCGCTAGGTTGTCACGGCTATCTCTGGGGACGTAAACCTTCCTTTAACTTTATTATTATCAAGAAAGTTACAATAATTAGGAGTTATCTTTTCTGATTTTTATATATTATATTCCGGGTTGAGGTCAGGTGAGTAGAATTACCACAGTTATCCAAGTAAATGTGTACGATCTAAGGAACTGATTTAATGAGCCATTCGTGCCTTGCTAGGGCGTCTACTTAGACATGCATGGCTTAATCTTTGAGACAAGACTACTGGCAGGATTAACTAGGTATCCTTTCTTTCAGGTGAGTAGAGTGTCCATTCAGTCACTGGTGTACAGTAGGTTGAGCTATAAACAGAACGGATGTAAGAATCAACCAGAGACTTCAAGAAGTGACAAGCTCTCATCATTCTGTCCTCACTGTTTACTCACACAGGACAAATCTGCTCGACTTGGCGATCTGCCATTCGGGCTTGCGCAGTGAACGTTTGGCTCGAGTAGTTGAATCAAGGCGGCCAGAAGTTGCCAGTCCAGCTGTGCTGGCTCCATCAGCAGAGACACCTAGCTGTGGTACTTCTTCTATTTCTGATCACAATACTTCAAATATAATAACTTCAGTGTATTTTATATTACACAATAATGCGGCTTGTAATTGTAAAACGACATTTGAAAATTATCCCGCATGGGTTTCTTTTGAACGAAAATTTAAAATTAATTTCAAGGAGAAATAACGATCATTTCTAACCTTAGAGATGAGGTATGAAAGGATGAATTGTGAAGAGTAATGATGAACGGAATGTTTGATTTTCTTCGTGGTTATATACCTATCATTAATTGATTTAACTTTATAAAAATAAAAATACGACCTTTCGCATTAAGTTTCTTTTATTATGATATGCGCGAGCTTTCGGGCTGGAGCCGCCCTTCTACAGGCAAAAATGAACATTTGATCCACGAGAGACAGTTATATACATTTAATTTGTTACAAATTTCATATAAATTATCAGAAAGAAAAGTATTAAATCTTCCAAAATTATTGCTATTTTATATATATATACTATGTTTAACAATTGGAAATAAATGAACCTTAAATTTCAATATTTTAATAAAGTTAAGTTTTAGACTATGGATTGGATAATAATATTGGATAACTCTACTGGACTTTAATTAAACAATTAAAAAAAGGTTTCCGGAGATGAGTTTCATTTCAAATACCATCTCAAGCTTTAAGGCATCTCTTCCCTCCTACAGGAGAACATATATAATGTATATTGTATAAACACAAGGTAATAAGACCAAATCCAAATAAATAAATAGTGTGTGACGTTTCGGTAACAGGGTTGTAACCAAAGCGTCACACACTATTTAATTATTTGGATTTGGTCTTATTACCTTGTGTATATAATCTATAATCCAAATTATGCCTTATCATGTATATGTTCTCCTGTGGAAGGGCAGAGATGCCTGAAAGATTGAGATGGTATTTGATATAAAAATAAACTCATATCTGGAAACACTTTTTGAATTAAAATAAAAACATAAAACTTCCAGGGAAAAGTCTCTTTTAAAATATTTTTTATTTAAAAAAATATCTCGAGCTTTCGGGCAAGTAAGCCCTTCTACGGAAGAAATTGCTTTATATGATTAATACGCCAATAAAATATGATTTAAAATTAAATAAAGTCCATTCCCTGTTTACATTTGTTTTAAAGCATGATCAACAAGGGCTACTGTTGCGCGTGCTTCACCTGGGGGTTATGGGCTGGGCTCAGGGAATATCTATATATATAAAATTGAATGTCTGTCTGTCTGTCTGTTTGTCTGTTTGTCTGTGGTCTGTGTGTACTCTATAGATTCAAAAACCGTACATCCAATCGCCGTGAAATTTTGGGATATTATTAGGCATATCCCCGGAAAGGTTTACGAAAAATAATATCTTGTCTATATATATAAAATTGAATGTCTGTCTATCTGTCTGTCTGTTTGTCTGTGGTCTGTGTGTACTCTATAGATTCAAAAACCGTACATCCAATCGCCGTGAAATTTTGGGATATTATTAGGCATATCCCCGGAAAGGTTTAAGAAAAATAATATCTTGAATATCTTTAATATCCTTAGAGTTATTTGCAGATTTGTAGCTTTAACTCGCAAGCAGCGCCACCATTGAGACTGAGATAGGCTTAAGTTTGCTGCTCCTGATGACCTTGGGTCTGCCCCACCCGTGAGAGAATGGATTCGCCCGGCCGCCGGCCGACAGTCCAAGTACCCACGACCAATCAGGGCAGAGTTGGTGACACAGCTATGCCAAGTAGACAAGAAAAAAAGCCTCGCGGGAGCTTGCCCAAGATGACCTCCGGGAACTTTGTCCATCTTCCATAAACGACCATGAATTTATTCAACCTTATCGAGTATTTTTCAAGGGACCGGGAAAAAATGTTCACTAGATAAAACGATGCTTTTGTAATGTAGAAAATTAGGAAAGACAAAATTCAGAATGACACGGCACACAGGGACCGGGAAAAAATGATCACTTTATCAGTTTCAAATTATCAAAATATATCTATTTCTTTTTATAAGTTTATAGAGAATTGTTTTAACAAATGTTCGTTAGACAGACCTTTACTCGGGTACCGATTAATATTGATTTTATTCAACTTATCGAGTATTTTTCAAGGGACCGGGAAAAAAATGTTCACTTTATCGAGAGATTCGTTAGACAAACCTTTACTCGGGTAAAAACACGGGCGAAGCCGGGTACATCCGCTAGTAATGTTATAAATTTCCGGAATATCTATTCTTCTGTTAATGCTATTGTGCTTTCTGGATATGATGGATTCTATTATAAGTCTCTGTAGTCTATTGGGATTTTGGAAGTAATGGGTCTTTGGTTCTGATAGGGAGAAGGAATGACCTGTTTCTCTTATATGTTGGTATACTAAAGATCTACTGTCTTGATTATCGATATTTCGTTTATGTTCTGATAAAAGGTTCTCCCATGGGAAGCTCTCTCTCAACCTCAGTCGCCGAAATTGTCATGCGTCGCATAGACAGTTGGATAACCTCCCTTTCCCGTCAGATATAGTTTTATGGCGTCGTTATATTGACGACATATTCTGTATATGCCCGAATATCAAACCAAGAACATTCTAGAAAGGCTCAACAGTTACCATCCTAACCTAAACTTCACATTTGAAAAAGAAACAAACAATAGCCCGCCTTTTCAAGATATAAAAATTATTCGCATACAGAATCAATTCCAAACAACTGTTTATTATAAGCCATTCTTCAACCCCGACTATATCCGTTTTTTCCTCCTACTGCCAACTCAGCCATAAAATCAATACGGTAAAGGCCTTAACTAAACGTATCCATAGCCACTGCTCACTTCAAACCTTTTAAAACTGAAGAAACTCAGAATATTATAAGAAATTCAAAGACTTGTCAATATCCTTTATCGTTTATTCTAAGACATTTCTATAGCCCCTCTGAAATTCAGAAATCTCCAATCTATAAATCCATTAGCAGTATTCCCTATTCACCAGTATCTGTTTCTATAGCCCGTCATCTGAAGAAATTTGGAATCAAAACCTTTTTCAGAAACTCACCTAATTTAAATTCGTTACTAAGAAACCCCATAACAAAGAACAATACCATTGATTATCCTTCCAATATTAAGAATGCCATTAACTCCATAGAATGCAACGAATGCAAAACCAAATATGTCGGCGAAACTGGCAGACATTTGAATATAAGAGTATCAGAACATAAACGAAATATCGATAATCAAGACAGTAGATCTTTAGTATACCAACATATAAGAGAAACAGGTCATTAATTCTCCCTATAAGAACCAAAGACCCATTACTCCAACATCCCCAATAGACTACAGAGACTTATAATAGAATCCATCATATCCAGAAAGCACAATAGCATTAACAGAAGAATAGATATTCCGGAAATTTATAACATTACTAGCGGATGTGCCCGGCTTCGCCCGGGTTTTACCCGAGTAAAGGTTTGTATAACGAACATTTGTTAAAACAATTCTCTATAAACATATTAAAAAAAAGATATATTTTGATGATTTGAAACTCGTAAATTTGAATCTCTCGATAAAGTGATCATTTTTTCCCGGTCCCTTGCGCCCGTGTCATCCTGAATTTTGTATTTCCTAATTTTCTATATTACAAAATAATCGTTTTATCTAGTGAACATATTTTCCCGGTCCCTTGAAAAATACTCGATAATTTGAATAAAATCATGGTCGTGAATCTCTCGATAAAGTGATCATTTTTTCCCGGTCCCTGTGTGCCGTGTCATCCCGAATTTTGTATTTCCTCGATAAAGTGAACATTTTTTACCGTTCCCTGTGAGCCGTGTCATCCTGAATTTTGTCTTTCCTAATTCTATAAATTACAAAATCATCGACACGGGATATCATTTAATGTTGTCTAAAGGGGGTTAAGAGAGCAGTCTCTTTCAAATGAAAAATGCTTTAATTAAGCAGATGTTTAAAGTATAATATATGAGAGAAGCAATCTTACAGGTTGTCGACGCTGTAAAATCCCCAGAGAGAGTGTTTTTGTAGCATCATGCTGTGACTCACACGATGACCCAAGGTCATCAGGAGCAGCAAACTAAGCCTATCTCCGTTTCAATGGTGGCGCTGCTTGCGAGTTAAATATACAAATCTGCAAATAACTCTAAGGATATTCAAGAAATTATTTTTCGTAAACCTTTCCGGGGATACACCTAATAATATCCCAAAATTTCACGGCGATTGGATGTATGGTTTTTGAATCCATAGAGGACACACACACACAGACAGACAGACAGACATTCAATTTTATATATATAGATATTCCCTGAGCCCAGCCCATAACCCCCAAGTGAAGCACGCGCAACAGAAGCCCGCGTTGATCATGCTTTAAAACAAATGTAAACAGGGAATGGACTTTATTTAATTTTAAATCATATTTTATTGGCGTATTAATCATATAAAGCAATTTCTCCCGTAGAAGGGCGTACTTGCCCGAAAGCTCGAGATATTTTTTAAATAAAAAATATTTTAAAAGAAACTTTTCCCTGGAGGCTTTATGTTTTTATTTTAATATTAATTCAAGGGATTATTTTATCGAATTGTGAACTTTTTGAATTGTTTATAGATCTTCTATACCATTCTCTTGAATGGAAAAGAAACATCAATGTTTGTTGATCGTGTAGATACAGTCTTATATCCTCGATGGCATATAGGATTTAGGAAAGGCAAGAAGGCGACACAAGATGATAGTTATTTATTTGGTCTGACTTATATACATATATGATGATGATAAATGGTGGTGGTGTCTTGTCCATGGAGCAGATCAGATCGGTCCATGCACCCTGATCACAATACCAGCCAACTGAGGTTCCTTGTCCGTATGGATGTCCTCTTCTGGATTGATGTCTGCCATATAGAGGGCTGCAAGGATGGCCGGGCAACTGTATATGTGGTCCGGAATGAGTTGGATGTTGTAACAGTTATATGATGATAAATAACAAGTCAATGACAACAATACTCTGCTGTCAATATACAATTAACAGCTTAATGAACGTCGATCTATGTCAACAGCCTAAAACACATCCTTAGACTTTCTTCCTGTTCTATCTAGATATAGTGTATAGGATGATTTCCAGAAATAGGGAAAAGTCAAATTTCAGATTAGAATTTTTCTTAATGAATGTAACATTACCATCATAAAAATTTAGATGCATGATAAGGATATTCTAATTTTTATGCTATCACCTTGCAATTCTTTTTATCTATTGATAAAATTGATCCTCTAACCTATCAAAAATAGATCCAATATCCAATTTGTCAAGGTACTTTCTGTCAAAATTGTATTGTCATCTCTCTCTATAATCTAGACTCCTCTAATCTATAACACATAATGTTGGGTATTTGATGATCTTAAAAGAATTGGAAATTCTACTAGGGAAATATATAACTGGATATGAAGTTTAAACTAATTTTCGGTTCAAAATTTTGAAGCTAAAACGCAATTAGGTCGTGTAATATATATATATATATTAAAAATGGCATATCCTGACCAGGAGCACATGTGCTTTTCAGAAGGCAGAGCGCCATCTGGTGGAACAGAAATCAACTAAACATTGATTTAGCCTGTTCCCTGATATTTGGCCAACCCAATTTCTTGATAAATCAAGAAAAGCCATCCACGAACGCGTTTCGCGCTTTTGGCGCTCGTCAGCGTGGAGTAGGCTGAACCATTGCGACCAAAAAATATTTTTTGATCCCAATGGCTTCCTGAAAAACCAAGAAATGGGTATTTAAGGCCAAACTTGCGTAAATACGCTTAGAACATTAAAAAACGAAATAAAAAATAAAAGATAAAAAGATCAGGTGTTGAAATCAATATTAAAAATCTTTTATTTTTTATTTCGTTTTTTAATGTGCTAAGCGTATTTACGCAAGTTTGGCCTTAAATACCCATTTCTTGGTTTTTCAGGAAGCCATTGGGATCAAAAAAAAATATTTTTTGGTCGCAATGGTTCAGCCTACTCCACGCTGACGAGCGCCAAAAGCGCGAAACGCGTTCGTGGATGGCTTTTCTTGATTTATCAAGAAATTGGGTTGACCAAATATCAGGGAACAGGCTAAATCAATGTTTAGTTGATTTCTGTTCCACCAGATGGCGCTCTGCCTTCTGAAAAGCACATGTGCTCCTGGTCAGGATATGCCATTTTTAATATTGATTTCAACATCTGATCTTTTTATCTTTTATTTTTTATTTCGTTTTTTAATATATATATATATATATATTATATAAAAAAAGATAAGATTTCTGTTGTTGTTTTGGATCATCTGGTTGAGCAGTCGTGGCATAAATATTGAAAGAATAATAATAAAAACAGTTTTGATCGGAGAGATTGCTTTAATTGAGTTTTAGGATAAACATAATTTGGTAAAAGTACCGCCTGGCTTAAGGCGTAAAAATAAATAAAACAAAATATTATTTACATAATTACAAAGTTTTGGGTCGGCCATCGGGGAACAACAACAATGAGTATTTATAGAGAAAGCGTGACCTCTGGCGGTCGATTTATACAGAGTATTTATATCTCTATGAAATTATAATTTTAAATAAAATATTTTAATATAACATTTTAAATAATATCTTAATATAACATATATATATATATATATATATATATATATATATATATATATATATATGTCATAATATATGCTCTTCCAGGAATAATAAAGAAAACCTACAGTCAACCCAGAGAAAGACAGCAGCTAAAGTCCGGTCATTTGAGACACCAGCGACATTCCAGGGGGGACCACAGGGGCCGTTACTTGGAACCTCAGGACCATTAAGACAGTTGGGTGATTGTGTGCGATACGAACGGCCGGCCGCCTGGCGGTGCCGGGTCCGTCGCTCTCCATCTCTCTCTGGTTGCCTGGGTCCTTTCTCTTCCAATTTGTGATGTGATTATTTCTCTTTCCCCACATTATTATATATTATATTGCCACATATATATATATTTGAACAACAATAAGAATATTTATTAAGACATTTTGGTCTCATATAGATTCTTTGAGTATAGGAGAGGGTATAAACAAGAATACAGTAATAGTAAAGATAATCAGCAATGTTATTTACAATGTATCGAATAAGGGGGAAGAAGGTATGAAGACTTAACATAAATTTGCATTAATATATCAAATAAATGCCACAGGTTTCTGGAGATGAGTTCATTTTATCTTTATTGGCACACATACAGCTTTATTGAGACAACCATTCTTATACAGATTCACCACAGGAAGGAAGCATAGATAGAGCTCCTATACTACAGGCAGCACAGAATCCACCAATTGTTCTGAATATACACATATACAGCTTTATTAAGACCACCAGTCTTATACAGATTCACCATAGGAAGGAAGCATAGATGGAGCTCCTATACTCCAGGTAGCACAGAATCCAACAATTGTTCTGAATATACACACAGAGTTTATTAAGACCACCAGTCTTTTACAGATTTACCACAGGAAGGAAGCATAGATAGAGCTCCTATACTCCAGGTAGCACAGAATCCAACACTTGTACTGAATATACACACATACAGCTTTATTGAAACCACCAGTCTTATATAGATTCACCACAGAAAGGAAGCATAGCTAGAGCTCCTATACTCCAGGCAGCACAGAACCCAACAGCCTCCAGATCCAACGCATGTCCAGTGGCCACAGAACTTTTATCTATATCAACGTTATCTTGTGCTTTCAGGCGTCTCTGCCCTTCTACAGAGTACATAATAATGTATATGTAAAACGTATATACGTTTCTATGTACACCTATAGAAGGGCAGAGATGCCCGAAAGCTCGAGATTACGTTAAAATAAAGATAAAAGTTCTGTGGCCACTGGACATGCGTTGGATCTGGAGGCTGTTGGGTTCTGTGCTGCCTGGAGTATAGGAACTCTATCTACAAGTATCTAAGTATCTACTTGAATGCTTCCTTCCTGTGGTGAATCTCTATAAGACCGGTAGTCTTAATAAAGCTGTATGTATGTGTATATTCAGAACAATTGTTTGGTTCTGTGCTGTCTGGAGTATAGGAGCTCCATCTATGCTTCCTTCCTGTGGTGAATCTGTATAAGACTGGCGGTCTTAATAAAGTAGTGTGTGTGTTAATAAAGATAAAAAGAAACTCATCTCCAGAAACCTGTGGCATTTGTTTGATTGAAATATAGAGACTACAATAGTTGCCTAAGAAAGCAGTTCAATAACCAAAATCATATACTCACACTTTCTCTTTGAACCTAGTTACTTGAAAAAATCGCTCTATAATTTTCTCTCTGTCACGTTATCCTATTGAGTCCGTCGTAAATGCGAACTTGTCGTTAATCGGAACGTCGGAAAGCAGTGCATTTCTGAAATGGAACATATGGTGCCATCTATAGGTTGATATTAAAATTATTTTCTTCAGAATAATTTTTTTTTTTATTAGTTAAGACAATATTTTAATACAATTACTCTATATATATTGTTGAATCAATTTGATGCGTCCTACATTTATTCAAAATATTCTATGATATTTAATATTTATATAAAACCGATTATTTACAAGGGTATCATTACTTTTTATAGTTTAATTCCTTTTGTAATATTTTTATTGTATATCTTGATTGGTAATAAACAGAAAAAAATATACTCTGTTAATAAAATAATATTACGATGCACTAGCGCGCCATCTGTTATTAAAATTAGAAACTATTATAGACGCTTAATATTTTTTTTGAAATTAAACAATATCTACTGCCCTTACTGCAATGGAAAAATGTTTCCATGTTATGAAAATTAAATGAAAAATAATAAATACTTTGTGAAAAGAATAGTACAAATGTGATATTGTACTGGGATAAGGTGCATAAATTATGAAAAAGGTATCTCCATATCGTGCAACTGAAATTTGCTGATGGCTTGCGCCATCTATCGGAATAAATATCAACTATTCTCGTTGATTTTTAATTGTTCCAGAATTACCCAAATACCCATTCTTGATTAATCAAGAAAAGCTAACCACGGACGTGTTTCGGGCTGTTGGCCCTCATCAGCGTGGTGCAAGCTGTACCTCAAGCCATGGCACAGACCATCAGTAACTTTCAGTTGCACGATAAGAAGATGCCTTTTTCTTAATATATGCATCTTATCCCAGTACAATGTCACATTTGTGTGTTTTTTCACATTGTGTCGCGGTTTCACGCAATTCTGACCTTAACACAAGGCAATAACGCGCCATCTATACATATAAAATAAAAGGACTTAAAAGCGCGAATGTTTCCTTCTACTGTCCTATAAGCTTATGTCCATAGTTTACTTGAAAACCATTTCTAAGATTCCATCCTTCAGTGTAGCATATAAAAGCAGAATGATCCAATACAGTATTAGAGCTCTGAGAAGCGGTCTGGTGGATTAAATTGGCGAAACCGCTGGGAGGGTTCACCACTGATGAGCCAAGCCCTCCCAATATATTTTTTCATCGCAGTAAGGACAGTAGATATTTGTATTATGTTTAAAGGAAACATTCGCGCTCTTAAGTCCTTTTATTTTATAATTCTGACCTTAACTACCCGTTTCATGATTTTTCAGGATGCCTGAATGACCAGTTTTTTGATCGTTGAGGTACAGCTTGCACCACGCTGATGAGGGCCAACAGCCGGAAACGCATCCGTGGTTAGCTTTTCTTGATTAATCAAGAATGGGTATTTGGCCAATTCTTGAATAATTAAAACTCAACGAGAATAGTTGATATTTATTCCGATAGATGGCGCAAGCCATCAGCAACTTTCAGTTGCACGATAAGGAGATGCCTTTTTCATAATAAATACTTTGTTACAATATACATATTCACGCACATACCTTTAATCTAAACATTCTCATTTTTCTTTTTATTTGACTTAAGAATTTAAAAATAAATTGCAAAATATAAACACAATACCAATATCAAGAAAATTATAATATTTTTCTTTATTAAGTTAAAATGGAAAGTTTTTTCAAGCTTATAATCAGGTCATTTTGCAGACACATTTCCATTTTGATTAAAGATTTTTAAAATAATTGCAAATGTATATATACATACACAATATACGAAAATATAATGGGCAATTAAGTCTATTCCATTGCCCATTTCTGCAGGAAAAGACTGGAAATTCACGAAATTTCGGGGCTAACTCACTATAATGAACAACATGTATATAAAATTTTTACTACTCTCCTTCTGGATAAAACATTTGTTTATAAATATTTAAAATTTTCAAGGCGATTGATAAAATGAGGGAAGAAGTGCTCAACTCCACAGACAACGGCTGATTGCTCCCCCTCCCCTTTTAGGGGAATCCCCTTGTAAGACAATAGTGTCTTAATAATATTTTGTTGTTGTTGTTGTTGTAATAGCAATTAAATTTATTTATAAAGTTAAAATGGTAAACTTTCAAACGTTAGAATATTATCTGGCCTATTTAAAAATCTTTAGCCAAAATGGAATTGTCTCTGAAAAATAAAAAAAGGCCTAACAATGAGCTAACATTATGATACATTAGCGCGCCATCTGTTATGAAAATTCTAAACTATTATAAACACGTATGATTCTTTTGAAAATTAAACAATATCTACTGTCATCATATATCCACGTTGTAAGATTCAAAAGGAAAAACAGGGTAACGTGGTAAGATTCTTTAATGGAACATGACGAGCTTTCAGGCAGCAACTGCCCTTCTTCAGGTCTTATACAAGTGTAGACAGAGAAGTGCCATATTTATAAGCAAAAATATTTACATATATACGCGCAAGGAAATAAGGAATTTTACATACTGAAGATTGGGAAGGGGATTTGCATAGTTACAAATAAAACGAACTCTGTGTGAGAAATAGAGGCAAAAAACGGAGATAAAAATTAAACATAAAGGCAAAACATGGAGATAAAAATTGAAACCAAAAATAAAAATAAAACCCAGAAACATATCAGCGAGTGAGGCCGTAAAGTATTGTATATTGCGGTGGGAGATCAATCTTCCGGTTAAAACTGGGAGTACAGTTCGATACCAGTGCCTCCAGAACCAAGCGTTGGTACTTGTTGCCAATATCTCTGTATACAGAAATCGTATCATCTAAATTGAAGGAATGGTCAAAATCTGCGATGTGTTGAAAAATGAGAGATTTTCTATCTTTGGAACGTATATTACGATTATGTTCACGGATTCTAGTAGCGATGGTTCGACCAGTTTCACCAATGTAGCATTGTTCACAATCGTTGCATGATATTTTATAGATGACGTTATTGAGGGATAGAGGGTTAAGTTTGATGTGGAACTTTTTGTTATAGGGTGCCGTAAGGATGCTTCTAGGGAAGGCGAATTCTTGAAAAACGTGCGAATACCGAATTTTCGTAAAAATAACGCAATATCGGAGTTCGTGGTCGAAAAAGGAAGGACACAGACGTTTTTATACAGAGGAGGTGCAACTTTTTTGTGGTTCGGGACGTAAAAATGGCGATCAATAAAATTATGAGGGTAACCAGCGGATAAAAGATGGGTGTAAACGGTACGTTTCTCGATCATTCTAAATAAGGCAAGGGAGCAATGAGTGTATACCCGTTTGGAGAGAGTTTTTACCGTGGTGATTTTGTGAGAAACCGGGGCATGCGATAAAAAGTGTAAATAGGAGGGAGTGAAGTTGGGCTTGCGAAATACGGTGGTCTGAAAAGTGCCATTAGTGTTAATGACTTAAACATCTAAAAACGGGATGCAATCAAAACAGGATGGGTTGTGAGTAAAACGGAGATCATGATGGTATGAGTTTAAAACTGTGAGTATAGGGAGATGGTCGGTATCACGATGGAGGCAAAAAATATCGTCAACGTACCTCGACCACATCTCGATCCCCAAATGATTATGGGAAACTAACCACCGGTCTAAATTGGACATAACTATCTCAGCTGCTATTGTGGAAAGAGGGCTGCCCATAGGGGAGCCTCTCATCTGTACAAAGAAACGGCCATTGAATTCTAAAGCATTCATGTCAAGGCAGATGGTGAATAGATCCAAGATAGTTTTTTGATTATTACTAGGAAGAGTGGAAGAAGAAAGAAGTTGCTCTAGGCCATCTATGATCAGAGAATGCGGGAGGCACAGAAAGAGTGATGTCACGTCAAAAGTTGACATGGTAAGACCACGAGGTTGGGGGACACTCTTTAATCTTGTAAAAAAGTCAGATGGATCCTGGACCGAGTAAAGATTATGAGTTTTGACCAGGGGTTTTAGAAGGCTAGAATTCTTTGTACAGATGAGAGGCTCCCCTATGGGCAGCCCTCTTTCCACAATAGCAGCTGAGATAGTTATGTCCAATTTAGACCGGTGGTTAGTTTCCCATAATCATTTGGGGATCGAGATGTGGTCGAGGTACGTTGACGATATTTTTTGCCTCCATCGTGATACCGACCATCTCCCTATACTCACAGTTTTAAACTCATACCATCATGATCTCCGTTTTACTCACAACCCATCCTGTTTTGATTGCATCCCGTTTTTAGATGTTTTAGTCATTAACACTAATGGCACTTTTCAGACCACCGTATTTCGCAAGCCCAACTTCACTCCCTCCTATTTACACTTTTTATCGCATGCCCCGGTTTCTCACAAAATCACCACGGTAAAAACTCTCTCCAAACGGGTATACACTCATTGCTCCCTTGCCTTATTTAGAATGATCGAGAAACGTACCGTTTACACCCATCTTTTATCCGCCTGGTTACCCTCATAATTTTATTGATCGCCATTTTTACGTCCCGAACCACAAAAAAGTTGCACCTCCTCTGTATAAAAACGTCTGTGTCCTTCCTTTTTCGACCACGAACTCCGATATTGCGTTATTTTTACGAAAATTCGGTATTCGCACGTTTTTCAAGAATTCGCCTTCCCTAGAAGCATCCTTACGGCACCCTATAACAAAAAGTTCCACATCAAACTTAACCCTCTATCCCTCAATAACGTCATCTATAAAATATCATGCAACGATTGTGAACAATGCTACATTGGTGAAACTGGTCGAACCATCGCTACTAGAATCCGTGAACATAATCGTAATATACGTTCCAAAGATAGAAAATCTCTCATTTTTCAACACATCGCAGATTTTGACCATTCCTTCAATTTAGATGATACGATTTCTGTATACAGAGATATTGGCAACAAGTACCAACGCTTGGTTCTGGAGGCACTGGTATCGAACTGTACTCCCAGTTTTAACCGGAAGATTGATCTCCCACCGCAATATACAATACTTTACGGCCTCACTCGCTGATATGTTTCTGGGTTTTATTTTTATTTTTGGTTTCAATTTTTATCTCCATGTTTTGCCTTTATGTTTAATTTTTATCTCCGTTTTTTGCCTCTATTTCTCACACAGAGTTCGTTTTATTTGTAACTATGCAAATCCCCTTCCCAATCTTCAGTATGTAAAATTCCTTATTTCCTTGCGCGTATATATGTAAATATTTTTGCTTATAAATATGGCACTTCTCTGTCTACACTTGTATAAGACCTGAAGAAGGGCAGTTGCTGCCTGAAAGCTCGTCATGTTCCATTGAAGAATCTTACCACGTTACCCTGTTTTTCCTTTTGAATATCTA
The DNA here is from genome assembly GCA_030710605.1 of Cordylochernes scorpioides. Classification (NCBI taxonomy): domain Eukaryota; kingdom Metazoa; phylum Arthropoda; class Arachnida; order Pseudoscorpiones; family Chernetidae; genus Cordylochernes; species Cordylochernes scorpioides. Next base: position 64,133,884 of record CP092863.1, read on the forward strand.
CTGTCCTTACTGCAATGGAAAAATTAATGGGAAGGTTCATTACTGATAAACCAGGCCCTCCCATTAATTTTTCCATTACAGTAAGGGCAGTAGATATTGTTTAATTTTTAAAAGAATCATACGTGTCTATAATAGTTTCGAATTTTCATAATGAGCTAACAATTGAAAGCTTGCCATTTTAACTCAATAAAAACTTTTAATAATTATATTGATCTTGGTATATGTATGTGTTTATACTTTTGCAATTATTTTGAGAATTTTGGCCGAGAAATAGAATTGTCTCTGGAAAATAAAAAATACCTTTCAATGAACTAACACTTGAAAACTTGCCATTTGAACCTAATACAAAAATTTATTAGAATTATCTTGAAATTGGTATATTGTGTTTCTACTTTTGAAATTGTTTTTTTAAATCTTAAGCCAAAAGTCTCTAGAAATATAAAAGGCCTGATAATGAGCTAACACTTGAAAGCTTTGAAAAAGGCATCTCCTTATCGTGCAACTGAAAGTTCCTGATGGCTTGCGCCATCGATCGGAATAAATATAAACTATTCTGGAATAATTAAAAATCAACAAGAATAGTTTATTTTTATTCCGATAGATGGCGAAAGCCATCAGCAACTTTCAGTTGCACGATAAGGAGATGCCTTTTTTCATAAATATTCAAGTGTTAGCTCATTGTAAGGTCTTTTTTTATTTTCCATTTTCCATTACAGTAAGGACAGTAGAAATTGTTTTATTTTTTAAAAGAAAATCATACGCGTCTATAATAGTTTCGAATTTTGATAATTGAAAGCTTGCAATTTTAACTTAATGAGGAAAATTATTACAATAATCTTAATTGATATAATGTGTTTATACATTGTGTTTATACTTTTGCAATTGTTTTAAGAATCTTAATCTGAATTAGAATTGTCTCTGGAAAATAAAAAAGATCTGATAATGAGTTAACACTTGATAGCTTGCTTGCTATTTGAACTTAATAAAGAAATGCATTAAAATTATCTTGACATTGATATATTGTGTTTCTACTTTTGTAATTATTTTGAAAATATTAAGCCAAAATGGAATTGTCTATGGAAAATAAAATTTAAAAAACCTTACAAAGAGCTAACTCTTGAAAGCTTGCCATTTTAACTCAATAAATAAACCTTTTATAATTATCTATAATTATAACAATTATCTTGACATTGGTATATTGTATTACGATGCACTAGCGCGCCATCTGTTATTAAAATTAGAAACCATTTTAGACTCGTAAGATTCTTTTTGAGATTAAGCAATTTCTACTGCCCTTACTGCAATGGAAAAATTAATAGGAGGGCCTGGCTCATCAGTAACCGTTGGGAGGGTTCACCACTGATGAGCCAGGCCCTCCCATTAATTTTTCCATTGCAGTAAGGGCAGTAGAAATTGTTTAATTTCAAAAAGAATCTTACGCGTCTTAAATAGTTTCTAATTTTCATTGGTATATTGTGTTTATATACTTTGAAATTAATTTTAAAAACTTAATTCGAAATGGAAATTTGTATCTGGAATAAAAAAGACCTGATAATGTGAGCAAACACTTGATTTCTTGACATTGGTTTATTGTGTTTATACATTTTCAATTCTATTGTAACAAAGCATTTATTAATTTTATTATTTTTATTAACAGAGTGGTCATTTTTATATTTTGCTACTCTGTAAATTTCACTCGTGGCTTATCTTTTGTTTACCATTCATAGTTTTGTCCTTGCCAACGATGTCCCTATAGACGATACGACGACGCTCTTCACGCCGCAAGAAAAAGGACGCAAAGGTACTAGGGACAAAGTTCCAAGACTTCGATGGAATCCTTGGCAGAAGCACGTCAGATCCATGTCAGTATCTACAATAATTGCTAGCTGTGGGTCACAGCTCCCATAGGGAAGAAGCTATGTAACAAAGCATTTATTAATTTTATTATTTTTGTTAACAGAGTGGTCATTTTTATGTTTATATTTTGCTACTCTGTATACTTCGCTCTTTTGCTTATCTTTTGTTTACCATTCATAGTTTGTCCTTGCCTGAAATAAATTGTTGTCTCCTCCTGAAGTTTTTGTCTTCCCTAATTTTCCCCGTGGCAATATTTTAAAATCTCTAATCAAACTATAATTGTAAATAGAAAGAAAATGGTCAAAATGGAAAATAAAAAGACCTTACAATGAGCTAACACTTGAATATTTATGAAAAAAGGCATCTCCTTATCGTGCAACTGAGAGTTGCTGATGGCTTGCGCCATTTATCGGAATAAATATAAACTATTCTCGTTGATTTTAATTATTCCAGAATAGTTGATATTTATTCCGATAGATGGCGCAAGCCATCAGCAACTTTCAGTTGCACGATAAGGAGATGACTTTTTTTCATAATTATGCACCTTATCCCAGTACAATATCACATTTGTACTATTTTTTTCACTTAAATATTTGGTATTTTAACTTAATAAAGAAATTCATTAGAATTATTTTGACATTGGTATAATGTTTTTATATTTTTGTAATTATTTTTAAATCTTAATCCAAAATGGAATTGTCTCGAGAAATATAAAAGACCTTATAATGAGCTAACACTTGAAGCTTGCATTACAATTTTTTTATATTAGTATATTATATTTATACATTTGCAATTATTTATATATAATCTCAAGTCTAAATAGAATTGGAAATGGAAAAGATGGTCAAAAGGTAAAATAAAAAAGACCTGATAATGAGCTAACACTTGAATACTTGTTATTTGAACTTAATAAATAAATGCATTAGAATTATCTTGACATTGGTATATTGTGTTTATACTATTTTGCATTTAATTTAAAAATCTTATGTCGAAATGTGGAATTGTCTCTGGAAAATAAAAAAAAGGCTTGATAATGAGCTAACACTTGAAGCTTGCATTGCAATTTTTTTATATTAGTATATTATATTTATACATTTGCAATTATTTATATAATCTCAAGTCTAAATAGAATTGGAAATGGAAAAAAAATAGTCAAAATGAAAAATAAAAAAGGTCTGATAATGAGCTAACACTTGAATACTTGTTATTTGAACTTAATAAATAAATTCATTAGAATTATCTTGACATTGGTTAGCGTGTTTATACTATTGAAATTATTTAGAAAACCTTAATCCAAAATAGAATTGTCTCTAGAAAATAAAAAAAAACTAATAATGAGCTAACGTTTAAATCTTGTATTACAATTTTTTTTTATATTGGTATATAAATTAAGATTTTAAAAATAATTGTAAATGTACATATACATACCCAATTTACGAAAATTATAATTTCAATTGAGTTTCTTTATTTTGTTAAAATGATAAGTTTTGAAGCCTTAACTTATTATCAAGTTTATTAAAATCCTAAGCCAAATTAGAATTGTCTCTGAAAAAAAAAACCTAACAATGAGCTAACATTATGATGCATTAACGCGCTATCTGTTATGAAAATTCGAGAGTTAATAATTATTTTATAACAATTATATTTTTATTAAAATTACAAATATATTCTCACAATGAGTATCTTTTTTATTTAAAAAAAGCGCTAGCTTTTTCAAGCGTTAATCGCCCTTCAACGGGCTTACTATAATAGGTTTTTGTGAATATTTCTGGTGGGATAAAGTCGATATTATAGTAAGCCCGTTGAAGAGCAATTAACGCTTGAAAAAGCTAGCGTTTTTTTTAAATAAAAAAGATACTCATTGTGAGAATATATTTGTAATTTAATAATTTTTTCACAATTTTATCATGAATATAGAATTATATTTTTATAAATATCAAGTCAAAATAGAATTGGAAATGGAAAATACAAAAGACATGATAATGAGCTAACGCTCTTGAAGAAGAAGAGAAGAGCTTGTTATTTTAACTTAATAAACTTAGTACAACTTAAGAAGCTTATTTCCATGATATTTGTCCATATGTTGTTACTAAGAGCTTTGGTACCAACAGTAAGACATAGGGCAGTCACTGGAATGCTCCGGCAGCCAACGGTGTTGCCAAAGGCCGATTCAAAAATAACAAAATTTTGGCAAATTGAGCTGACTAATGGAAGACGCCTCCCGTTCTTCTCACGTGAGTTCTTCGCCTGACTGCAGCTGTGATGGCATGGCTGGTTTACTATCGCTTTTATTGATGCTTGTAGATAGAGGATATTGTTGTCATAGAGATGTATGGAGACATCTGAGGGTTTTTATTAGACACAGCAACAACATTAATGCTTGTGGATATTCCCTGTAATACGGCAAGTACAACACAAGTACATAACCACAACTACAACGCAACAACCACAGCACCACAAGTATAACACAAATACAACGCAACAACCACAACACCACAAGTACAACACAACAATCACAACACCACAAGTACAACATCACAAGTACAACACAACAATCACAACACCACAAGTACAACACAACAATCACTACAAGTACAACAACGCTGACATTTAAACCTGATTCTACCCTACATTTATAACTGATGTTAGAGCTGACTTCATTTAGAATGAAGGTATAAACTGCGTGCAACACTTTTAGCACATACACATAATGTATTCGTTTATTGCTAATTATATATATATCCGTGCACCTATACAGGCATCTCTTTCTTTGATCATGCATCAGAGCAACGCCTTATGTTCTTCATCCTAGTAAAAAACGGTTTGATAAATTCGACCAGGTACATAACCCCTCTCGTAAGGATGTGAGATTGAAGCCGCCCCTGTACTGATGAGAGCCATAGCCTTAAACCACAACTGGTGTTGTTGTTCATTATTTATAATCGCTGGTAAAGTTCTTTACTTTGGTTGTTGTTGTTGTCCTGTCCAAAGAAGAGTCTCAGATGTCTCCATACATCTCTATCGCAGCAGCAGCAATATCCACTATCTTGGGTGTGTAAAGCTGCTGATCTGGGTCTATGTCAATTTTCTGCAAGGCTGCGGTCATTGCTGGTCATGAGAATATGTGGGTAGGTGTTAGTTCCACACCAGGACAGTTGTTACATGCCTTGTAAGTTCTTGTGCCACCTGGATGTACTGTTATTCCTTTATAGTGTTTTGTTCTAAGTCTTGTTATAGCTTTTGTCAGTTTTCTCTCAGAGTTTATTTCACATATTTGATCTTTTTACTTACTTTGGTTATGAAAATAATACATCGTTCTGTCAATTGACAATTAAAACAAATGACAACTCAGTCAATATTTACAAAATGAGGAAGAGATCACAAAAATAATTAGAGAAAATAAAAAGATAACGAAAAGCGTGTTCGAACCAGGGACATCAGGTTCTAAAGCTTTCCCAACTAGGGTTTTTTGCCTTATTATATTGTAACATGGTATTTATTAATTTTATTATTTTTTATTAACAGAGTGGTCATTTTTATGTTCATATCTGGCGACTCTGTAAGTTTTCCCTCGTGGCTTATCTTTTGTTTACCTTTCATAGTTTGTCCTGCCCTGAAATAAATTGCTGTCCCCTCCTGAAGTTTTTGTCTTCCCCAATTTTCCACGTGGCAATATAATAATTTGAAGAAGAATTAATATTTGAAAATTTAAATTTTCAGCCGGGGAGTCTTTCCCACCGTACAAGTGTCCTCTTCCAGGCAATGTCCTCAATTCCACCACCCAGTCCCACCTGTACGATGTACCGATAAATTCGGCACTTCGCTGACGCAAGGATGGCCGTTGTCCTCCTGCCTAGTCCCGAAGATCCATGTCTGGAGATCATCGTTCTAATGTGTTATCAAAAGTCGATATGCATCTCTAGGTACATTCTTAATATTCGAAACTATTTTAAAGGCGTAAGATTCTTTTTGAAATTAAACAATTTCTCTACTGTCCTTACTGCAATGGAAAAATTAATGGGAGGGCCTGGCTCATCAGTGGTGGACCCTCCCAGCGGTTTCGCCAGTTTAATCTACCATACCGCTGTTATATTGCATTTTTGGAACTTCCTTTTATAGTGATACTGTTGCTTGACTCTTGGAATGGGTATTTTAGAAGAACTATGGACAAGAGTCTTGCAACAGTATCAATATAAAAGGAAGTTCCAAAAATGCAATATAACAGCGGTATGGTAGATTAAACTGGCGAAACCGCTGGGAGGGTTTACCACTGATGAGCCAGGCCCTCCTATTAATTTTTCCATTGCAGTAAGGGCAGTAGCAATTGTTTAATTTCAAAAAGAATCTTACGTTTTTAAAATGGTTTCGAATTTTGATAACAGATGGCGCGCTAGTGCATCATATTATAAACATTCTTAATATATATTTTATAAATTATTTTTTATATGAAAATTGGTATGAAACATACCAATTTTGTTCCCCACCTGCACATCAGTGAAAATGAAATTCATTCTATTACTTGGGAGGCAGCAATAAATATAATAAGTTGGCTATGAAGGTAAGTGAAATTGTAAGAATGTGGTTGGATTGGTATATGTAGTTATTGTAGAATAATTTTTTAAATGTGTGGGAAAGAATCCGCGGCAATAGTCAGTGATGGAGTTCTGTTTAAGTCTGGAGATATTTCAGCCACTGTAATTCACTCGAAGCCTGTGTATATGGAAACGAAGCCATGAATAGAAACACAATACAAAGAAGGATTCAGAGCTTCCAGACTGGTGATTTAAACCTTAGTGATAAAGAAAGACCAATTATGATGCATTAGCCCGCCATCTGTTATCAATATTCGATACTATTATAGACGGGTATGATTCTTTTTAAAATAAACAATTTCTTCAGTTCTTACTGCAATGAAAAAATTAATGGGAGGGCCTGGCTCATCAGCGGTTTCGTCAGTTTAATCTACCATTAAGACCATTTAGACCAACCTCTGTAGTGACGAACCAAAATTTAGCTCTAACATAGGAATTGATCAAGAATAACCAGACAATGACGATTTATCAAATAATGCAAACACTTCCCTGTCCAAACGAAGTGTTCTTTAATTTATTAATAATCTTGGATATCGAAAATTACGTTCAAAATGAGTGCTAAAATTTCTTACACGAGAAATGAGGCAAATTTGGAAAGAGATTTGTTTAGATCTCATGAAGACTTTTTCTGGAGAAGATTCTCAGGTTTTTGAAGGTGTGATAACATGTGACTTGAATTTATCATTATGATTCTTGTTTAAAACGCCAATACATGCCATGGACCCATAACACATCGCCAGTCAAGAAAAATACAAGAATTTCCCTTTCCAAGGACAAAATCATGATCTCTATCTTTTAGGACCAAGAAGGGCTGATATGCAAGGACACTCTTGAAGAAATTCTTCTATCATCAATAAAAGGTATTGTGAATCATTATTAAATCTAAAAAGAAAATGGAAACAAAAATAACCAGCTTGAAAAACACCCAAATAAAGAAAAGGATTTTACCTTGTTAAAAGTTTCGTAACTCATTTTGAACGTAATTTTCGATATCCAAGATCATTAATAAGTTTAAGAATACTTCGTTTGGAACGGGAAATTATTTTCATTATTTGATAGCCGTCATTATCCGGTTATTCTTGATCAATTCTATCTTAAAGATAAATTTTGATTCGTCACTACAGAGGTTGGTCTAATTGGCCTTTCTTTATTACTAATGTTTAAATCACCACTTGGAATATATTTATAATTGTATGTAATTCTACTGTCCTCAAAGTGTATGTCCATAGTTCATCTAAAATACCCATTCAAAGAGTCTAGCATCAGTATCACTATAAAAGGAAGATCGAAAAATGCAATAAAACAGTGGTATGGTAGATTAAACTGGCGAAACCGCTGGGAGGGTTCACCACTGATGAACCAGGCCCTTCCATTAATTTTCCATTGCAGTAAGGGCAGTAGAAATTGTTTAATTTCAAAAAGAATCTTACGCGTCTAAAATAGTTTCTAATTTTCATAACAGATGGCGCGCTAGTGTATCATAAAGAAAAAAGGTGTTTGATATAACAGCACATGGAATGATTGTTCCCCCCTGGGCAGAATGAAGGGAGGAAGGCAATTAGCAAGATGTTTTCTTAAAGTACAAACAGCTGTCAGATGTGTTTATTTTAAAACTTTATTTATATTCTCAAGCTGTGTCTCGGGCTTAAAATACATTCTACAGGAGAGAGAGAACAAGATAAAAATACACATTTTGTTTTTATCTGCATAAGGGCTTTTTTTAAAGCTAGAAAACTTGAGAATCATATTAATTTAGATGATAAAATGGCATATATTGTGTGTGTGGATTGAATAAAAAGTTGTATTCGCAAATATATGCCTTTTTATTATCTAATGATTTAAGTATAGATATTTTTAAAATTGTATTATTACAGAAGCACGAAGTCTATCAGACTATTGTGCTATATTAGAATTATTTACATATATATGTTATGATTATTTTAATTTGTTGTTTAAAAGATAGAATTGGAGGTGCAGTCGTGAAAAATAGGAAATAAATTATTTACCCACACACACACACACACATCAAGTAGTTTTTATTTTGAATTACTTGAAGTAAATCACACATAAAATTATTTTTCACAGTAATATAGAATTTATAAAATGAATTCTATATTCGTGAATTAAAAAATAGGTAGCTTAATGTTGTACATATTTTAATTATTTGTTACCACAGAGTGTGTGTAAGCTCACAGGTAAATAGGCGCTAAAAAACAAGAAAAAAGAGTTCCTTTGTTTCAATATAAGTTTCCCTTTTATATTTTGTTATCTCTCTTGTTAATCAATAAATATAATGTTTAATTGATAATTATTGGAATCAGTTTCATTAATAATACTAAGCAAAGTCAACAATTGGTAACAGAGCGTGGTTTTTTGATATAAAGCTCAAAAACGAAAATATTTAATCTGAAGATCAAGCAAGAAGTTTATTCTGATCGGTAAACTGAAGCACTTATAAGAAGATTAAAGGTATATATATAGATTAAGCTAAATTATATCTATATATTGCATATTTAAAAGCTACCCAATATTTAAATAAATTTAATATATATATTTGTTTTTAAATTATATTGGTTTGTTTATATTAGCTCAAAAGACGAAAATGGCTGAATATAATTTTTATCCCAAAGAAAAATTGAACCATTAACAGGAACAAATTATCAAATATGGGCGTTGAAAATCGGCGCAGTTCTGAGAGGAAGAAAATTATTTAAATGTGTAATTTCTGATCCAGAACCTGATATGGAAGACAAAAGTTCTTGGGAGATTTGGAGTGATAAAAATGATGAAGCTTTTGGGATAATCATCACTACTTTGACAAATGAACAAGCTGGAATGTTCATAGGAGAAACAAATGCTAAGAAAGTATGGGACTCACTGAGAAAAACATACACAGGCAATTTGGAAGATAAAAAAATTGATATAGGCTTAGAATTAAAGAACATTAGAATGAAAGATAATGAAACTGTAGATGAATATATAACGAGGGCAAAAAATATTGCTTTTAGAAGTTCATCATTAGGGCATCAATATCCCTCAAGAGAAATTTCATTTCATATTGTCAGAGGCATACATCCAAGGTATGAAAATATTGCTATTGTCTTACGATCAAAGAGAGAGGCAACAATTGAAGAGATTCAACAAACTCTAAGAGAAGAGGAGTCAAGAAGAAATATGAGATTAAATCAATCGGTTGAGAATGGGCATGAACAAGCATACAGAATTAAAGATAGAAAAGTTCAACAATCTCAGCCAAAAAGGTGTTTTGTTTGTAATAAAAAGGGACATCTAGCTAATGATTGCTGGTTTCGAGATAAACAGAAACAAGGATACCAAAAGAAATGGACTCCTGGTTATAGAAATCACAAATACAGTAGGGTACATTCAAATAACCTAGTGGATACTATGAAAAGTGGAATTAATGAGCAAGCATTTGAAACATATGTGAAAGAATTTGAAGATTCACCAGATGAGAGAAATGATAGACAAATATGGTGTATAGATTCAGGATGCACCGCACATTTAACCCCAAACCTAACTTTGATGGAAAATGTGGTAGATTATGAAAGTGAAATCAACCTAGCTGAGAATGGCAAAACTACCAAAGCCATAGCCAAAGGAGATATGAGACTTACTACATGCACAAGTGAAGGCCAAGAAAATATTCGCATCAAAGATATCTTACATGTACCAAGTTTAAGGAATAATTTCTTGTCAGTATACGAATTAGTCAACAAGGGAAATTCAGTTATTTTCAATAAGGATGAAGCAAAAATTTATAATGAAGGGAATGATTTATTTGCTGAAGCATATATTAAAGATAGAATGTTTATGATGGAAACAAAACAAAGAAATGTACCAATAGCAAAAAATGAAAATGTCATGGTTATAAATACACATTTATCAAATAAAAATAGCAATATAAGTTTATGGCATAAGAGATTAAACCATATAAATGAAGAATACATGAAAAAATGATTCAAGGACATATTGTAAGAGGATTGGATCTAAAATTCGAAAGGTTACCAGAGTGCGAAGCATGCATAATAGGAAAACTGGTGCAGAAGCCATATAATATTACAGAAAATTATACAGTTAAGCCCCTGCAGTTGATTCACATGGATTTATGTGGACCAATGCCATGTCAATCTTTAGGAGGATCTAAGTATTTCCTTGTTATAGTAGATGATTACAGTAGAATAATCTTTGTATATTTCCTGAGATCAAAAGATGAGACCTTTGAAAGATTTGAAGAATTTAAAGCAAGAGCTGAAAACGAATTAAGTCTTAGAATAAAAGATGTAAGAACGGACAATGGAACTGAATTTTGTAACTCTAGATTTGAAGGACTTTTCAAGAGAAGTGGGATCCATCATCAACTTACCACCACATACTCACCACAAAGTAATGGAGTCGCAGAGAGAGTGAATAGGACTCTTATAGATACAGCGAGAACCTTACTAATTGACTCAAAATTACCCATGATGTTTTGGGCAGAGGCAATTGCTACAGCTGCATACATTAAGAATTGTACACCCCACAGGTCTATCAAGCAAAATACACCTATGCAGAGATGGAATGGCAGGAAACCATCGGTCAAACACATTCGAATATTTGGATGTTTGACACATTGGCTTGAGAGCAAACCAAGAAGAAACAAGTTTTCACCAAAGGGTAGAAAGGGAATATTTTTTGGTTATTCCATTAAAAGAAAAGCTTACAGAATATATGATATAATGACAAAGAGAATTCATGAAGTCAGATCAGTAAAATTTAGTGAAGATAAGAGAGGAATTGATTATGCAAATTATATTCAGGAAGATACTAATTGTGATAATTTGACCTATAAAGGAAATTGTGAAGAAATAGTTGAAGACCCTTTTATCTTGAAAGAAGACAATCCTGTCGCAGAGAGTGAAATGAAGTCTCAGGAGGATACTTCAGTAAAACCAGGTGGTGACACTGAGAATGACTCAACCCAAACTGAACCAATAGAGGAAAGATGCGCAAAAGGAGGAAGAAAGAAAGGAGAAACAAAGATCATCTTAGAAGAACGGCACAAAGCAAGACTTGAAGAACAAGAAAGGAAATTGATTGAAGAAGGAGTTCGACGCTCACAAAGAATAAAGGAGAGGAATGATGCAAACTTAATTATGGCAATAGATCATTATATCCCGGAGAACTTTAAAGAAGCAATGGATAGTGGAGAAAGAAATGAATGGCACAAAGCATTGGAAGAAGAGCTCAGTGAGATAGAGAAACATAAAGTATGGACACTAGTACCAAGGGGAAATGGTATGAAAGTCATCAATAGTAAATGGGTCTACAGTACGAAGAAAACACCAAGTGACGGCATATATAAAAAAAAGGCCAGACTGGTTGCTGTTGGATGCAATCAGAGATATGGTGTGGACTTTAAGGAATATTTTTCACCTGTACTCAAAAAGGAAAGCTTGCGAACAATAGTATCTCTTGCAGCACAACAGAATTTAATCATAAATACTTATGATGTGAAGACAGCTTATCTCTATGGTGAGTTAAAAGAGGCAGTATACATGAGACAACCAGATGGTTTTATACAAAAAGGAGAAGAAAACAAAGTGTGTAAATTGGAAAAAAGCCTGTATGGTCTACCACAATCAGGAAAATGTTGGAACAAAAAGATCAATGAAATTTTATACCAGTTGGGAATGATTAGAACCAAATGTGATCCATGTGTCTATAAACTCCAGAGAGGAGAAGAGTATGCAATACTGGGTCTATATGTAGATGATCTCATCATTGCTGGAACTAGTAAGGAAATTAATGACAACCTAGCCTCAGAAATATAAAAATATGTTACTCTAACAGAAAAGAAAGATAGCGAACCATTTGTTGGAATTGAAATAAAAAGGGAAGAAGATGGATTTTATCTATCTCAGACTCATTATATTGATACAATTCTTCACAGATTTGGACTGGAAGAATGCAACAGTGTGCAGACACCTGGAGATCAAAATCAAAATGCAGATGAATATTTGGACTCTAAGCCAGTAGATAAAACTGTATACCAGGAAATGATTGGATCACTAATGTACCTTTCTACGGGTACTCGACCGGACATATCCTTCAACGTCAGTAATTTATCACAGTATAGTAATGATCCAAGAGAAATACATTTAACTGGAGTTAAAAGGATTTATAGATATCTGAAGGGAACAAGAAATAAAATGTTGGCATATAAGTCAAAGACAACAATATCACAATAAGTACTGATGCGAGCTGGTGCACAACCCGAGACGCAAAATCCTATTCAGGCTATACAGTCAAACTTGGCGACAACTTAATAAACTGGAGAAGTAGAAGCAAAATTTAGTAGCCTTGTCTACATGCGAAGCAGAACTTATTTCAATATGTGAAGGCATTTCAGAAGTATTATGGTTAAAGGGATTACTAGAAGAACTTTGTGAAAATTTAACTTTCCCAATTACCTTGAAAAGTGACAGCCAGGCTGCAATAAACTGGATACAATCTGACAAAATTACTTCACGAACAAAGCACATAAACCGAAAGTATTATTTTGTGAAAGAGGAAATTCAAAATGGAATCAAGCTGGAATACACCAAAAGTGAAGACATGGAGGCGGATATACTAACGAAGAGTCTACCTAAGGACAAACTACGGAAATGTGCAGATAGCCTTGGACTTGCTGATTAGGGCTTACACGCAGGGGAGCGTGTGTTGTACATATTTTAATTATTTGTTACCACAGAGTGTGTGTAAGCTCACAGGTAAATAGGCGCTAAAAACAAGAAAAAAAGAGTTCCTTTGTTTCAATATAAGTTTCCCTTTTATATTTTGTTATCTCTTTTGTTAATCAATAAATATAATGTTTAATTAATAATTATTGGAATCAGTTTCATTAATAATACTAAGCAAAGTCAACACTTAACTATACATATTTACAACAAATATTCAAAGTTGTATCTTCTAAATCTATGGTTAAAAAATGTAGAACAGTCAATGAATGAAAATAAAATATATGTTTTTAAAAAAATAAAATATTTGCATTTTAGATTATATAATATATATATACAAGTATATACGTGTGAATCTTTAATTATTTACACGATGAATTAGCAGTGATTTATAAATCTGTGTGCAAATAGCTCTAAACTTGCCAAAGTTTTCATAAGATTGAGTATATTGCCACGTGGAAAATTAGGGAAGACAAAAACTTCAGGATGAGACAGCACTTTATTTAAGACAAAGACAAGCTATGAATGGTAAACAAAAGATAAGCCACGAGGGAAATTTACAGAGTAGTAAAATATAAAAATGACCACTCTGTTAATAAAAATAATAAAATTAATAAATACTTTGTTACAATATACAGAAAGATGGTATTATGTCAAAGTAAGCAAGTACAATTTGGTTAGTCAGAGGGCAAGCCAACAAAAGATGGTGTTTCAACATCTAGACAGCATTCACATGTTGGATCATTTATAACTTTCAAGTCAAAGAGAAAACTTAAAAAGAGTCCTTTGTTCTACTATAAAATATATTCAAATACAATCGTAAAGATAGAGGCTGCCTGGCCAGAATTCATATTTCTTCAAATTAAAGATACTTCGGCCAGTAAATATATTTTTATTAATCTTGTACAAAATTTGAAATATCGCGTGAGAACGTCCTTGCGGCCTTAGAATAATTTTTAACGCCTTGCCAAATGTTTTGATTTTTGTTCGCTCCCTGACGAGGACAAAAGATTTTTGTCGAGACAATAAAAAAGATTTACTGGCCGAAGTATCAAATACTATGTTCATATTATAAATTATTTTGAGTAAAATTAATCAGGCCTTCAGGACAAAGTGTTTTTACTCATAATTGATGCAAATGATTGTTTTATTTGAATTGTCATCTTAAGTTAAACATGAATCTATCATGAAAAGAAACTTTTCCCTGGAGGCCTGATTAATTTTACTGAATATAGATACAAGGTATTTATTGAATAAATCATTTTATTCACGATCGAACGTACACTGTACGTATTACATACCAAACACGATGTGACGCCAGCCATCTCTGTCTTGAACTCAATGTACCATCTCGGTGACCGTTAAACCAGTGAGTTCCTTTAATTGGTCCACGAAGACTATGTTCATAGTATAAATCAGTTTATTCACGATTGAACGTTGTGGCCCACTGTACGTATTACATACCAAACACGATGTGACACCAGCCATCTCTGTCTTGAGCTCGATGTACCATCTCGGTGACCGTTAAGCCAGTGAGTTCCTTTAATTGGTCCACGAAGACTATGTTCATAGTATAAATCATTTTATTCACGATTGAACGTTGTGGCCCACTGTACGTATTACATACCAAACACGATGTGACGCCAGCCATCTCTGTCTTGAGCTCGATGTACCATCTCGGTGACCGTTAAGCCAGTGAGTTCCTTTAATTGGTCCACGAAGACTATGTTCATAAATTATGTATATATATGTTATATTAAGTTTGATTTATGTGTGAAAAGAAATTTCCGTGCTTAAATATTTTATTTTCCTATATATAGATGACGCGTATTATTGTCTTATAATTAATATTATTGATGTTTAAAAGAAAAATTTATCCCAGGACGGTTTATGTTTGTAACATAATTCGTTACAAGGGAATAATGTATTGATATGAGGATATTTTCTGATAGAATGATCTCTTTACACGGAATTGGTGAAATATTTGTTTGATGACTTGATGGATCGTAACTAGTTAAACTTCGCAAAGTGATTCTGCTGTTACATACGGCATGATTAGTAATGAATGAACATTTTCTAAATAAAGACATTGGTATTGTTACGTCGTACCCAGACGTTGTTCGTGTACTTTGTCTGCTCAGGATGCCACAAAGATACACATGTGAGTTCGAAGGAATTCCAGATAAAGTTAGCGCTTTATTGTATCTCACTTAACAGAAGGAATACAACAGTGGGACTTGTCTTCAACCTCCTCGTCAGAAGAATCCTTAGCGCCGTGGATGTCCTCTTGTGAAGCTTCCCGCTCCACACTATACACATGCAGCCTGGACTACACTGCCTTGTAGGTCGCTCCGATGTCAGTCTCTCCTGGCACCGCCTCGCAGGATCATCCACACGCCCCGGAGGTAACTCTCCGCCGTCTTTTCCTTGCCGCAGATCTCGATGTCTCTAGACTGACTTCTCCCCCAGACTGCCATGTCCTCTCGGCGCACAAACCCCCTTCAGATCGACCGCTATCTCGGCTCTTTCTTTCCTGACGGCACCATCTGGACTGTCTGTCTGCCGCCTCCTCCTCTGGAATCTGTCAATAAACACTTCCTTGTTCCCTGCATACCTTCTTTACTGGCTTTGCCCACATCTTCCCTTCCTCTTCTTTGCTGCACTGTTTAAGTATAATAATGACTATTATATTATGATACATTAGCGCGCCATCTGTTATGAAAATTCGAAACTATTATATAGACGCGTATGATTATTTCAAAAATTAAACAATTTCTACTGTCCTTACTGCAATGGATAAATCAATGGGAGGGCCTGGCTCATCGGTGGTAAACCCTCCTAGCGGTTTCGCCAGTCTATATATATAACAGCGGTATGGTAGATTAATCTGTCTAAACCGCTGAGAGGGTTCACCACTGATGAGCCAGGCCCTCCCTTTAATTTTTCCATCGCAGTAAGGACAGTAGAAATTGTTTTATTTTAAAAAGAATATTACGCCTCTAAAATAGGTGTATAAATTGTTTAATTTTTAAAAGAAGCATATGCGTCTATAATAGTTTTGAATTTTCATAATAAAGACTATCTATCCCTTAGAATTAGAGCAAAAACTTATGTGCCATATATTGACCGTCTTTGCATCTAGTTGATTCAGTGTTGATACCAGGAAAACTCTAGCGTTTGCAAATTCAGAACGTCCACCTGGACACCATGGATCCGAGCTATGGCTCTCTTCAGTACAGGAGATATAAAGTTGGATTCATTTCTCTCTCCTTATGAGAAATTTAAACCATTTGTGAACAGGCTGATAGCCTAGCGAAGGAAGGACGAAAACAGACACTGGAAACCAGTTCAATAACATTGAAAGACTCAAATACAATAGCAAAAGCAAAACTCATTATAAAAACCAAAATACTCCAGTCCATATGCAACCTCAACATTAACAGAGAATTAACAACAACAATTTCAAGAATCAGAAAAGGACATTTTAAAGGAATGAAGAAAAACCCAGACATGACTAGATCCTACAGTAACTACAATAACTGTTACAACATACAACTCACTCCGGACCATATATACCCGGCCATCCTTGCAGCCCTCTATATGACAGACATCAATCCAGAAGAGGAGATCCATACGGTACCTCAGTTGGCCTGGTATTGTGATCAGGGTGCATGGACCTATCTCATCTGTTCCATGGACAAGGTACCTCAGTCGGCCGGTATTGTAATCAGGGTGCATGGACCGATCTGATCTGCTCCATGGACAAGACACCTCAGTTGGCCGGTATTGTGATCAGGGTTCATAGACCGATCTGATCTGCTCCATAGACAAGACACCTCAGTTGGCCGGTATTGTGATCAGGGTGCATAGACCGATCTGATATGCTCCATGGACAAGACACCTCAGTTGGCCGGTATTATGATCAGGGTGCATGGACCGATCTGATCTGCTCCATGGACAAGACACCTCAGTTGGCCGGTATTATAATCAGAGTGCACGGACCGATCTGATCTTCTCCATGGACAAGACACCTCAGTTGGCCGGTATTGTGATTAGGGTGCATGGACCGATTTGATCTGCTCCATGGACAAGACACCTCAGTTGGCCGGTATTGTGATCAGGGTGCATAGACCGATCTGATATGCTCCATGGACAAGACACCTCAGTTAGCCGGTATTGTGATCAGGGTGCATAGACCGATCTGATCTGCTCCATAGACAAGACACCACTATCACGCGTATGATTCTTTTTGAAATAAAACAATTTTATATTGATTTTACTGCAATGATCAAATTAATGAGAAAGCCTGGTAATGATTGTAGTAAGGGCAGTATAGAAAACTGTTTTATTTAAAAAAAAAACGCAAAAATAGTTTAAATTTCTCATAACAGATGGCGCGACAATGCACAATGTTAATATCTTTTTCTATTATTTATTTATTTCAGGTCGAACAAATATATTAAACTGTCGAAACCGCTGGGAGGGTTCATCACTGATGAGCCTGGTCCTCCCATTAATTTTTCCATTGCAGTAAGGGCAGTAGAAATTGTTTAATTTATAAAAAAAATCATCATATTCTTCTTTCTTATCACCACTCAATCATATCAGTGTATCAAGCTTGTAGAACTTGTTGATGGTGTCTGCTGGGGAAGGGTAGAACTCATCAATGGATCAGTTAATACAATACTTCACCCAGTAAAAGAATCATACGTGTCTATAATAGTTTCGAATTTTCATAACAGATGACGCGCTAATGCAATCAAAATTTAAATATATTTCTCTTGGATAATTTGTCTTCAAACATAACAGAATAAAATAGTCAAGTTCGAATTACATCAACACTCTCTTAAAAGACGATCATCTTCAAATCATCAAAAATGAAGCCATGTATTGCAAGCTTTGTGGAATAAAAACTACAAACTCCCCTATCTATCCTTTTATATTGTGGCGAATAAATATTTTATTATTTAATTTAATATTATTGAATGAAAATATTCAACAGATTATAAAAATATATATTACTCTGTATTTGTAAAAAAATCATCTTTAAAATAATTCTTTGCTTGCTCGATATTTTCTAGCTGTACTCAACCTGACTGCCAACAAATTTGCAGCTGGATGAACACACTGATGGTTGATCAGGGTCTCTCCCTCGGTTTATATAAATTCTACAAGGCCGCAGTCAATGTCCGTTGGAGAATAATGGATTCGCCGAATGTCGTGGTTTGCTTGGAGGAAGAAAACGAAGATTGAATGCGGCTGATTCCACACTAGCCCTCTCAATGATATCCTAACATTGACATATTCTAAACATTGGTACTTTAATTTAAATATTTGATCATGTATGGTTCCTTTTGCTCTGTATGTTTATTTTTTGTATATATGGTTATATTTCTTTTTGTTTGTTTTTTCTTTCTTCTCTCTTTCCTTATTACTTCTTGTATTCTAGTTTTTACTTTTGAAATATCTTCCTTTCCTAAATCCTGTAGAGGGGAATCATGTATAGGGCTGGATGCCCCAATAAAAAAGGCTTATGTGTGTGTGTGTGTGTGTGTGATATTCTCTAGCTGTAGATAGTTTGGTTAATTTGTTAATAATTGTCGACTGGTCGTGGTGACGTCATCAATAAATACTCTTTCACACCTTCAGATATACAAAGACTTGATTTCTACGCTACAATATTTATATGGAGGAGGAAAGGAACAAATTTAAAGATCATCAATCAGACATAAATTAACACAAAGCAATAACGCACCATCTATACATATAAAATAAAAGGATTTAAAAGAACGAATGTTTCTTTTATACATAATACAAACTTCTACTGTCCTAACTGCGATGAAAAAATATATTGGGAGGTTTCACCACTGATGAGCCAAGCCCTCCCAATATATTTTTTCATCGCAGTTAGGACAGTAGAAGTTTGTATTATGTATAAAAGAAACATTCGTGCTTTTAAATCCTTTCATTTTATAATCATATAATTCATTGAAGAATGTAAAAAGTTTGTTTAATTTTCAAAAGAAACAATTCTATATACAGTTACGAGCGTCATTCCTAATCAGTCATCGGCCTCTGTCACGGTTTGCTTTTTTTTGGAATGGCGCCCTCCTATTGGTCCTACAGCCACCTTTGCCCCCCATATCTGTAACTATTGTGTTGGAGCGGGTCGCTCCTTAAATAAATTCATATATTAGTTAATAACAAATGGAATCCTCTCTTTCTTTTTCCCAGTAAGAGACGCCTACGGAAGCCAACAGTACATAGACAGATAAAGCACATAGGCTATAGTTATTAACTAGCATATGCATTTATTTAAGGCGCCAAATTATAATTGTAACAAATAGTATTTGAATCAAAACATTCAATCGGGTAAAACACGGGCGTTGCCCGGGTCATTCGGCTCGCAAATATCGAAAGTATAGGTATGTAGCCTTTGTACGGGTAGTAAGGCACACGGGTCAATCCCGGGGCGAAGCCCGGGTCACCCGTCTAGTGATATATATAGACGGGGCGTTAGTACCTTATTGCATATTATATATATGTTATATAAAAATTATTTTATTTTAAAATTATATTTTTCTAGAACAAACTACTCTGTAAAGTCAACCACCAGATGTTGCAGCTTTATAAATCGTTTTTGTTGTTGTTGTTGTTGGCGCTTAATCAACACCTGTCTCTCTCTTATCTTCCCTGGCCTGGGGATCTAACCTTTTTTGAACAACCTTGGTGGCGTGAAGCACCTTGGTACTTTGATATAGTACATTGTGGTTTGTCTGATTACTACATCCATTTTTGGGCTTGAAAATCATATACTTTGGTTAGTAGCCCGTGAAATCATAATCACTCTTTTTTCCGTTGGACGGCGCAAATCTTTTTGTAGATAGGTAAATACGTATTATTTTATTTATTTTTCACGCCTTAATTAGGGTATTTCTTCCTTTGATCATTTTTATCAGCACAATTAAAATAAATTGTGATTAAAACTGTTTTTATTCTTTCCAGGACGGCATGACAATACCATATTTAATACTCAAATATTCAAAAGAACCAGCCAATAATATCTCTACAAAATGTATAATAACAGTTAGCCGACAATTTATTCTAACATATACAACGTGTGATCAATAATTTCCAGGATTGAGACTGGATCATGTAAAATATTTAAAATATTGAAATATTTTTATAAGGATCTTATAGTTAAAACATTTATCAACATGTAGAGGAAAATATTTATCACACAGACGCACGCGCTCACGTTTTATCGAATTTATAAACTCGAGTATATCAGAACATTTTCTAACTTCAGTATGGACTGTATTGAAAAACAGCGATTCTGCATAGAGTTTCGCTTTAAATTAGGGAAAACAGCTTCCGAATCTTTTCAAATGTTGAAGCAGGCTTTTAAAGAAGATGCCCTATCACAATCAAGGACATTTGAATGGTTTGCACGATTTGAAGCTGATCGAACAAGCGTCAAGAATGATCTATACACTGGCAGACCTTTTTCGATAAGAAACCCCGAAAATGCACTCAAAATCAAGTCATCGATCAAAGAGAACCCAAGAATAACTATCAGAGAGCTACCAGAAGACTTGGATATCTCTTTTGGAACATGCCAAACCATTATAAAGAATGATCTGCTTCTTAAACGATCCCCGGCTAAATTTGGCCCTTCTCTTAACGAATGAGCAGTAAGAGCATGGCAAAGAAACGTGCAAAAACATGGTCGAAATGTTTAATTCTGATCCCCATTGGCTCAAAAATGTTATCACGGGAGATGAAACATGGATGTACGGATATGATCCCGAGACTAAGAGGCAATCAAGCCAGTGGCTAGAACCTGGAGAATCAAGATTCAAGAAATTAAGGATGCTCAAGTCGAAGCTTAAGTGTCTTCTAATCACTTTATTTGATGTAAAGGGATTATTGGTATACTATGAATTCGTGCCCGAGGGTCAGACCATTAATCAGACCAAAAATGACATCAGAAAAATTGGCTCTTGCATCACAACGCACGGCCACATTCGGCCGTCACTGTACATTCTATTTGGCTAAACACGGAATTGCTTTACTATCCCAGCCACCCATATCTTCTGAACTTGCTCCAAACAAGATTTTCCTTTACCCTAAAATTAAAAAAGTTTTAAAAGGACGTAGATTTGAAACAATACCAGAAATAAAGGAGAATACGAAGAATATTTTGAAAAGCCTGAAAGATGAGGATTTTCAGAAGTGTTTTGATATCTGGAAAAAAAGAAGGAACAAGTGTATAGATAGTGACAGTGATTATTTTGAGAAATTTAAAATAAAAATGTATTATACTTTTGTATTTGTTTTAATATTTAGCATTCCTGGAAATTATTGATCACACTATATTGTCTTCACAAAGAAAAAGTAAAAACATCTGTGCACACACACACATACAGCTTTAATAAGACCACCGGTCTTATACATATTCCCCACGGGAAGGAAACATAGATAGAGCTCCTATACTCCAGGCAACAAAGAACCCAACAATTGTTCTGAGTATACACACATACAGCTTCATTAAGACCACCGGTCTTATACAGATTCCCCACGGGAAGGAAGCATAGATAGAGCTCCTATACTCCAGGCACAAAGAACCCAACAATTGTTCTGAGTATACACACATACAGCTTCATTAAGACCACCGGTCTTATACAGATTCCCCACGGGAAGGAAGCATAGATAGAGCTCCTATACTCCAGGCAACAAAGAACCCAACAATTGTTCTGAGTATACACACATACAGCTTTATTAAGACCACCGTTCTTATACAGATTCCCCACGGGAAGGAAGCATAGATAGAGCTCCTATACTCCAGGCAACAAAGAACCCAACAATTGTTCTGAGTATACACACATACAGCTTTATTAAGACCACCAGTCTTATACAGATTCCCCACGGGAAGGAAGCATAGATGGAGCTCCTATACTCCAGGCAACAAAGAACCCAACAATTGTTCTGAGTATACACACATACAGCTTTATTAAGACCACCGGTTTTATACAGATTCCCCACGGGAAGGAAACATAGATAGAGCTCCTATACTCCAGGCAACAAAGAACCCAACAATTGTTCTGAGTATACACACATACAGCTTTATTAAGACCACCAGTCTTATACAGATTCCCCACGGGAAGGAAGCATAGATGGAGCTCCTATACTCCAGGCAACAAAGAACCCAACAATTGTTCTGAGTATACACACATACAGCTTTATTAAGACCACCGGTTTTATACAGATTCCCCACGGGAAGGAAACATAGATAGAGCTCCTATACTCCACGCAACAAAGAACCCAACACAACCTCCAGGTCCGACACATGTCCAGTTGCCAGAGATTTTACTGTACGTAGTTTAGTGTTTCACTGAAAGTTTGAATGGGGAATCAGCTGCGTTTCAATCTTCGCTAAAAACATTTATATATATAAAACAACTCTCTTCTCATACCCTTACTTATTAAAATATTTGGTTTCATTTTTTCTTGAAAGCTTTTGTTGTTGTATTTATTTCTGGTCAAGCAGTTCTGAAATGAATGTTCATTCTCAATCAGGTTTCTCGTTTTAGATATAAATCAAATTTCTACTGCCCTTAGCTTCCAAGTTTAGATAGAGTATAATTTGAGCAACTGTAGGTTGACAAGGT
>CP092863.1:64159847-64241602 GCA_030710605.1 Cordylochernes scorpioides
CAGTAAAAGTAGTCGCCAACTTCTGTCCACAATGATTATCATGGCCTGTACCACGTGTACTAGGGATAAGCAAAATAAATAATAATAATAATTAAAGATCTATAGCTTCATTTTGTCTCTTAAATTCTTTTACTGAATCAAAACGGAAAAAAAGATTAGCTTTTAGAGAAAGCTTCTTAGTATCAGTCTATTGTGTACTATGTGTAAAGATACTATCTCAATATCCGATTATATTTACATATTAGATGTATTGTAAGAAGAATTTTCGAAAATTCATCTTTTTCGTTTTGGATCAATAAACGAATTTGACGCAAAATGTGAAACTATATAACTTTACCGTAAAGATAGAGGTTGCCTGCCTGATTCATAGTTCTTAAAAGTAAATCTTTTTATTATCTTGACATTTCGACAAGAAATTTTTGTCTTCGTAAGGAACAAATAAAACTTAAAGCAATTGGCAAAGCATTAAAAATTATTCTAAGGTTGAAATAGCATTTTCAGAATGTCCCTGACAAAAGATATTTGTCGAAACGTCGAGATAATAAAAAGATTTACTGGTCGAAGTATCTTTAATCGAAAGAACTATTGTATTGTAAGAAGATTTTTCGAAAATTCATCTTTTTCGTTTTGGATAAAAAAAAAAAAGAATTTGACGCAAAATGTGAAACTATATAACTTTATCGTAAAGATAGAGGCTGCCTGGCCGGTATTCATGATTCTTAAAATTAAAGATATTTCTGCCAGTAAATCTTTTTTATTATCTTGACATTTCGACAAGAATCTTTTGTCTTCGTCAGGAACAAATAAAACTTAAAGCAATTGGCAAAGCATTAAAAAATATTCTAAGGTTTCAAAGGCGTTTTCTCAGAATGTTCCTTACAAAAGATTTTGTCCAAACGTTGAGATAATAAAAAGATTTACTGATCGAAGTATCTTTAATTCTCTAAGAACTATATAGATTTAAAGAGACACAGAGGTCGCCTCTCCCGTCAAAATAGACGTCAAAACCAGACGCCATCTATTGACCGTCGCCACAAACTAGCGGCCTCGGGTCGGTGACAAAGCCACAACACCAGCTTTGGCAAACTGAAAAGTGTCCACCTAGAGACCATGGTTTCGGGCTAATGGACCTCTTCAGCCAAGCCATGGTCTCTAGGTGGACGATTTTCAGTTTACCAAAGCTGGTGTTGTGGCTTTGTTACCGACCCGAGGCCGCTAGTTTGCGGCGACAGTCAATAGATGGCGTCTGGTTTTAAACGTCTATTTTGACGGGAGAGGCGAACTTTGTCTCTTTAGATCAATATCCTCCCGGCAAAATTTCCATCTATATATAGATTTAATTATATAAAGAGAGACGCGCGTATCACACATATATATGTTTTCTGTTTAAATTAGAAAAAAAAGGGGGGGGGGGGGGGGGGGGGGAGGAAAAGGTGAAATCTGACCACACCAGTTCCCCCTGGACTCTTGGAATATTTGACCAAATTCTGGTCCAAGGTGACTAACATTGCAACGACACTCATTTTCCAATAAAGAGCATACACAAGAAATAAAAACAACTATATATGGACAATGTGAAAAAATAGTAAAAATGTGATATTGTACTGGGATAAGATTCATAAATTATAAAAAAGGCATCTCCTTATCGTGCAACTGAAATTCATCAACAACTTTCAGTTGCAAAATAAGGAGATGTATTTTTTATAATTATATATGGACAATTTATTAAATTTTACAGCAAATATTTCAAATAAAGGAAAACTATAACAATCTATTCATACATGTAGACATCAACATTACCATAACTATATTGAAAGATTATAAACTCAAAAGGAACTTCTTCTATAGAACATGTTTATTTTGTTAGCTTTCAAGCGACATCGTTCTTCAACGGCCGTAAAGACAAGGTGTGATGTGTGCAATTATATAGATGTATATTGAGATCCAAGATATATACAAATTTCTCAAATAAAGTAAAGCACGAAGGAAGATGAGTTTCTTTTTAATAAACGCGAGCGAGCTTTCGGGCCACACGCCCTTCTACTGGCTAAAAAGCTAAGAGATTCAAAGAGATACAAGCCTATTTATACTATGGTAAGCAATATTTTAGCATATTTACATTTTTTCTTATAGACGGAGAAACAAAATACAACTATGATTACAATTAAGATATGCAAATATGGCCCGAAAGCTCGCTCGCATTTATTAAAAAGAAACTCATCTTCCTTCGTGCTTTACTTTATTTGATTATCTAAACAGGAAGAGTTCTATCGCTTATTCATATCCACGGCTTATACAATTTTCTCAATTTGTAATTCTACCTGCCATCATGTTAGTTACAAATTTGTATATATCTTGGCTCTCTCAATGTAGGTCTATATAATTGCTCACATCACACCTTGTCTTTACGCCCGTTGAAGAACAATGTCGTTTGAAAACTAGCGAAATAAACATGTTTTATTATAAAACTAGCGGATGTACCCGGCTTCGCCCGTGTTTTACCCGAGTAAAGGTTTGTCTAACGAATCTCTCGATAAAGTGAACATTTTTTCCCGGTCCCTTGAAAAATACTCGATAAGTTGAATAAAATCAATATTAATCGGTACCCGAGTAAAGGTCTGTCTAACGAACATTTGTTAAAACAATTCTCTATAAACTTATAAAAAGAAATAGATATATTTTGATAATTTGAAACTGATAAAGTGATCATTTTTTCCCGGTCCCTGTGTGCCGTGTCATTCTGAATTTTGTCTTTCCTAATTTTCTACATTACAAAATCATCGTTTTATCTAGTGAACATTTTTTCCCGGTCCCTTGAAAAATACTCGATAAGGTTGAATAAATTCATGGTCGTTTATGGAAGATGGACAAAGTTCCCGGAGGTCATCTTGGGCAAGCTCCCGCGAGGCTTTTTTTCTTGTCTACTTGGCATAGCTGTGTCACCAACTCTGCCCTGATTGGTCGGTGGGTACTTGGACTGTCGGCCGGCGGCCGGGCGAATCCATTCTCTCACGGGGTGGGGCAGACCCAAGGTCATCAGGAGCAGCAAACTTAAGCCTATCTCCGTCTCAATGGCTGCTTGCGAGTTAAAGCTACAAATCTGCAAATAACTCTAAGGATATTAAAGATATTCAAGATATTATTTTTCGTAAACCTTTCCGGGGATATGCCTAATGATATCCCAAAATTTCACGGCGATTGGATGTACGGTTTTTGAATCTATAGAGTACACACAGACCACAGACAAACAGACAGACAGACAGACATTCAATTTTATATATATAGATAAATAAAGCTTCCAGGTTTAAGTTTCTTGTTCAAATTTTTATTTCCAAGCTTTCGGACTTGTCAGTCCTTCAACAGGAGTATCACGATAATAAATTGATGATATATATACTATTTTTATATAAAAAATAACTTTTACATATTTAATTATTAATTATATTGAAAGGGGGAGAAAATATATATTACCTTCTTTGTGTGTTATAAACAATTTTTGTAAATATACGTACATGGTGGAGGATACGCGCTGGTTCAATAATATCTCGAGATCTCAAATTAAACCCAATAAATTCGTGTATATAAAATAAATGTTCTATAGAAGAAGTTCCTTTTGAGTTTATAATATTACAATATAATCTATTCATGTATTAAACATAGGTATTCCATTCATATCATAGAATACAAAGTATGAAAGCGCACACATGTATAAACTTGCAATAGTTCAACACTATCTAGTTTAGAGATTAAAAGAGTTAAAGATCAAGAGATTCCTCTTACTTTTTTTTGATGACACTAGATCAACATGAAGATTCTCATCTATGCAAATTTGTTTAGAACAAGAGGCTGTCCCATAGAATTAAGTTAATAGAGACAACCATTGTCCTTCGACCATTACTCATTGTATTCAGGACATGGTACAAGAAGATATTTGATTAAAAACCTATAGAAGTATATGTATGAAGACTTGTTTCAAAAGACTTTAAGATGTTTCTATGTAATTTTTCATTATTACTGAATAAGACAATATGCTATGTATGCAAAAGAAGCTTCCAAGATATGACTAACAGTCTTCCATGATGAAAATCATTATGAATTGAAAATGGAAGAGCTTATCAAAGATCTCACTAAGAAGATTAAAAAAAATAATCCCTTGTTTCAATATTGAGTAAAAAATATCAGACCTCTAGAGAAAAGTATCTTTTCAAAAACTTTAATCTCTGAGTCAAAAGGCATCAAATAAGTTTATTTAAAAAAGGGTGTACCTGAATCTGTAAAAAAAACAAAATAATTTTTCATCAAAATATTTCGAGAGATTTGTTTTAGTATGTTTACTATGCAATAAATTTATAAAGAGATAGCAATCTCTCGAAATATTTTGAGAAAAATTGTTTTTTTTTCTTTACAGATCAATGTACCCTCCTTTTTTATATAAATTTAATCTTTAGCTTTCAGGCATGAACGCCTTTCTAAAGGAGAAACGCGGTAAAATGCTACGGTATCATGTTTTCTTCTGTTGAAGGAGCGTTCGTGTCCTAAAGCTAATGATTAAAGTTTTTGAAAGATACTTTTCCCTTGAAGTCTGATATTTTTACCCAAATAAGAAGATTGGTTGACAAAATTTACAGTAGATAATGACTGTAAATGCTTTCTTCATCTCGATGTTGGAATTGCTTATAGACCTAGAGTAGGGGTCGGTAAACTGTGGCTCGTGAACCACATGCGACTCTTTGGATGTGAAGCTGCGGCTCTTTATATAGTTCCATATGTAAATATTATTTATGTGAGTACTATTTATTGTTGGTAAGAAAACAATTTGTGGCTTTTTAAAAACTTTTAAATTTTGTAAATTGTAATTTTTAACTCTTCTGATTCAGAAGGTTGGCGACCTAGAGCATATCAATAAAGAACAAGAAGAATTTTCTACCTTTTTTTTTCAGGAAGACTTTAGAAACAAAGGTTTTAACTAATAGCTTCACATTAAAAAACCCGTTATATTTTAGCTAAAAACTTTCAAAAATTGAAGAATGTTTATACTTTCTTAAAATTTATTTTATAACCTATTCTTACTATACTCTTATTTCCAGTTTTTAATAAGAATTTTTAAGACTTCGATAAGAAATAGACTCTAATGTCCATATACGACATATAATTGTCCCATATCTTTTCCCCAATTTCGCGATATACCATAAGCTAGAGATACCAGTGTTATACGAATTATATTCATGTATGAAGTATTTTATACCATTTTAAGAGTGAATCCATCACTTTTTAAAATGAATTCGTCGCCTTTAAAAGGCCTTAAGGCCGCTCTTTCCTTCTATCTTTTTCAAGGTAAATATTTAAATTTGTTTTATGGGTTTTTTTCTTCCCTGATAAAGAACAACTTGTTCAACAATGAAAAGAAGCAGCTTTCAAATGAGATTCGAAGATTAATCGTTGAAAAGGTGTGTGTAGCTGACAGTGACAAAGGTAGCAGCAGATCTGCACCTGAAGAGGACAACTGTTATGGCTTATACATGGAATCATTGCATCGTAAATATATTGAATTGAGCTTGTGGAGGATAGACTGTATAGTCTACGAGTCTCGAAAAAAGTACAAAAATGTGAAAGGTCTAAAAAAAAAGGTACAAAAAGGTGCAAAGTCTCAAAAAACGTACAAAAAGGTGCAAAAGGTATCAAAAAAAGGCACAAAAATGTGTATGGTGTCAAAAAAACGTACAAAAAGGTGCAAAAGGTCTCAAAAAACGTACAAAAAGTGCAAAAGGTCTAAAAAAAGTACAAAAATTTACATGGTCTGGAAAAAGGTAAAAAAGGTGGAAGAGGTCTCAAAAAAGATACAAAAAGGCGCAAAAGGTCTCAAAAAAGTACAAAAATGTGCATGGTCTGAAAAAAGGTACAGAAAGGTGCAAGAGGTCTCAAAAAAGGTCAAAAAGGTGCAAAATGTTGAGATTGGACAAAATTAAATAATGTTTTTTAGGCATTTAGCAACACGCAGTTTCATAATTTGGTGCTATAAAAAGTGCTGCACCAAAAATTCCTTCTTTTACTTCTCTTACTTAATGGTATAGTTGAAATAATCCTCATGTTTGATTGATACAACAGAATCTCTGATAAGAGACTACCTCCAGGAGTGAACTGCTATAGCCATGTTTTTATTGCCATGGTTTGTCATGGGAGATTCTTTTGTATAACTTCAATATGTTTGGAATAACGTCATGTGAGCCATTCATGTAACATTTACACTTATTTAAAGAATAACTTCACCAAAATGTTGGATAGAAAGATTTTATCTTCGTAATGGACCTTTTTTCGTAATCTTGTAGATTAATATGAATCGATATCTTTATTAAAGCGTTGATTTAGGCAGAGCTCAAGTGACATTCTTTCTTTAAAGATTGTCATTTCTTTGTATTGATATATTTATAATTATATTTATATATACAGTAGAACCTCCCTATAGCGGACACCCCAGCTAGCGGACACCTATCTACAAAGAACAGTTTTCATTTGAAAAATTACCATTTTTACAATTTAGCAACTCTCTGGTAATAGGACACGTTTACCTAAAGGATACGTTGGCTCTGCAATTAGGTGTCTTTTACAGGGAGGTTCTACTGTATTGAAATTAAGCTCTAGTCAATGTAAGGATATGGATTGGAACTGTTGAACATATGTTCCGTATTTTGATAATCAACTCATATCCTGAGATAGCTGATATTCTGAAACGAGATTGATTTAATATCTACAAGAGAGCATCTAAGATATCTGACTAAAGCAGCCAGAATTAAGATAACAAAGCAGTGAGTATGGTAAGTGGGTAAGTATGAAATTACCTGATTCACAGTACTATCAATCACCCTTTCAACTGTGCGCTCCTCGCGGCGGATTACCTTCCGCGTCCGCGTCACAGTACGCTCCTCTTCGTCGTCTGACATGGAGCCTGGATACACCGTTGGAATGGTGAGTATGGTGTCGAATATATAGAGTGGGATATATATGACAAGTTTGGAAGATACACGGGGTAAGTTAAGTGGAACATATATGGCAATTCAGATAGGTACACGTAGTGTAAGGAGGAGTTTATAGGGAAAGTTAGGTAGATGCACGAGGGGAAGATCGAGTTAGATACACGAAGTAATTCAGGTGGAGCACGTTCGGGGAGATTGAGGTAGGTTCATAAGTCAGGTAGAGCACGTTCGGGAAGATTGAGGTAGATACACGAGGTAAGTCAGGTAGAGCACGGTCGGGAAGATTGAGGTAGTTACATGAAGTAAGTCAGGTGGAGCACGTTCGGGAAGATTGAGGTAGATACACGAGGTAAGTCAGGTAGAGCACGGTCGGGAAGATTGAGGTAGATACATAAGTCAGGTAGAGCACGTTCGGGAAGATTGAGGTAGTTACATGAAGTAAGTCAGGTGGAGCACGTTCGGGAAGATTGAGGTAGATACACGAGGTAAGTCAGGTAGTGCACGTTCGGGAAGATTGAGGTAGATACATAAGTCAGGTAGAGCACGTTCGGGAAGATTGAGGTAGATACATAAGTCAGGAGGAGCACGTTCGGGAAGATTGAGGTAGATACATAAGTCAGGAGGAGCACGTTCGGGAAGATTGAGGTAGATACATAAGTCAGGAGGAGCACGTTCGGGAAGATTGAGGTAGATATATAAGTCAGGAGGAACACGTTCGGGAAGATTGAGGTAGATACATAAGTCAGGAGGAGCACGTTCGGGAAGATTGAGGTAGATACATAAGTCAGGAGGAGCACGTTCGGGAAGATTGAGGTAGATACATAAGTCAGGAGGAGCACGTTCGGGAAGATTGAGGTAGATACATAAGTCAGGAGGAGCACGTTCGGGAAGATTGAGGTAGATACATAAGTCAGGAGGAGCACGTTCGGGAAGATTGAGGTAGATACATAAGTCAGGAGGAGCACGTTCGGAAAGATTGAGGTAGATACATAAGTCAGGTAGAGCACATTCGGGAGATTGAGGTAGCTAGATAAGCCAGGTAGTTTTTAAAAAGTCTGACCCTGAGCCCAATAGGGAAGCCAGATGTAATAAACATGAGAAACAAACTAGATGGCTGAAAGGCTAACTAACATAGGAGAACCATACATAGAAATTACAGAATACACATATGTGACAAGTGGAACACATACATAGACCAACTCTGGTCTCCAGA
This sequence comes from Cordylochernes scorpioides, assembly GCA_030710605.1. Classification (NCBI taxonomy): domain Eukaryota; kingdom Metazoa; phylum Arthropoda; class Arachnida; order Pseudoscorpiones; family Chernetidae; genus Cordylochernes; species Cordylochernes scorpioides. The sequence goes on from CP092863.1 coordinate 64,168,032, forward strand.
CACGCTGTGTTGATATGTCAGGTATACATGAGGTAGGAGGCACACAAGATAGGTAGAACACACACCTGGACAATACATAGAAGTCACATAGCGCTCTTAAATGTAAAGTAAGTAATGAAGAGAACAGAATAAACCAAATAAGATTAGTATTAAATAAATTTGATGTTACCTTGCGCGTACATGCAGGAAAAAATCAGAGATAGGTTACTCCTATGTATTGATTTATCAAGAAATTGGGTTGGCCAAATATCCCGTAGCAAGTTAAATAAACGTTTAGTTTATTGTTGCTCCACTAGATGGCGCTCTTCCAGAAGTATGCAAGAAGTGAACAGGTTATAGAAAAGAAGTAAGCAAGAAGTGAACAAGTTTTAGGCACAATAAATAACAAGAAGTATACAAGAAGTAGACAAGAAAGGGACAAGTATACAGAAAATAAACAAAAGTAGACAACACACTATACACCAATGAAATAAACAACACGATATATCGGAAGTTTAAACCACAATACCTCCTTAGAAGAGCATTCTATCTCTCGAATAGGTTCCGCACATCTCAACAAACATATGGAGCTCGCATCACAAAGAATGAACAGTTAAATGAAATAAATTTATTTTTCTGAATTCCGTTGCTGGCGCTCATGATTTGCATACACACCAAATACTAATTATTTACATATCCTAGTCTTCCCTTAATGATTTCATTTCATATGTGCAAATGACGTATTATTGTCTTATGTTTAATTTATTAATTAGCCTTGTTTTATGTAAATCTACTGTCTTAAATTCTTATATTTTTTAATTCTTTTTTTTTTTTGGGCGTTGAGGTAGAGCTTGCATCACGCTGATGAAGGCCAACAGCCCGAAACGCGTCCGTGGTTAGCTTTTCTTGATTAATCAAGAATGGGTATTTGGCCAATTCTGGAATAATTAAAAATCAACGAGAATAGTTGATATTTATTCCGATAGATGGCGCAAGCCATCAGCAATTTTCAGTTGCACGATAAAAAAGGAGATGCCTTTTTCTTAATAAATTCTTATGTTCATAGTTTTCTCAAATACCTTAACTAATATTCTTTCTTTCAGTGTTGAATCTAGATACAGGTTTGTCTCCAATACAGTATGAGAGTTCTAAAAGCGGTCTGGTAGATTAAATTAGTAAAACCGTTGGGAGGGTTCACCACTGATAAACCAGGCCCTACCAATATTTTTTCATCGTAGTGAAGACAGTAGGATGTTTATTTTATTTGGAAAATAAATATTCGTGTTAAGTGTTTATTTCTTGTTTATAGATGACACTCCAGGCATGACATGGAAGTCATCTTAAGGCTACCATGGTATTTAAGGAACTTGTCTTCAATAGTTTTCTTTTTTTTTTTTTACTTATCCTTAGTACACGCCACGATAATCATGGTGGGTAGAAGTAGGCGACTGCTTTTACTGTAAGTGCACCACATATCTACACATATGAAAAGCAATTCGACTTTCCACTTACAAATGTGCCAGAGCCATAACTTTGGCAAGAATCCGGGAACCATTGGAGCATTTTTTTTTTAATAAGAAAAAAAGTGTCCAATGAGGGAATTGAACCCGGGTTGTAGCGGTCGAAAACCAACGGTTTAGGCCATCCTTCCACAGAACCTCCACCTTCCATTGTAAATACTGATTATAAAAGAAAACCAATCCAATACAATATTTGAGCGGTAAAGAGATTAATTTGGCGAAACCGCTGAAAGGGTTCACTACTGATGAACCAAAACCTCTCATTCAATAACTTTTATTAATGCAGTAAGGTTTTTAGAGATAATATTTGATAATATATACCATTAGAAAGACACACATATATATGGGGGGGTCGATGAAAGGATGGTCTAAACCGTTGGTTTTCGACCGCTACGACCTGGACTTTAAACCTCGGTCTCTTCATTGTTATGGTGAAGTTTTAAAGTTGTTCCGCTAAGACATTAAGACGGATCCAAAGACTTTCCATTTAACCAATCTATTCTAATTAGAAGTTAGAAGGACTGAGAGACAGTTAGATTATACAAATGAAAATTTTACAATAGAAATAAGAAGAAATTCTTAGAAATATTCTTCGAACGTCGGTTTCTTCGTTATCATGGCGAAATTTAAGAGTTGTTCCGCTAAGACATCAAGACCGATCCCAGGACTTTCCCTTTAACCAATCTATTCTAAATGAGAAGTTAGAAAGACTGAGAGATGGAACGTACCTGCTGGACTCCCAGTTGGGGGAGTGAAGTCCGAGTGTTGCCGCCAGGATGGTGTTGGCTGGGACTTCGCCAAGTCCGGAATCAATGGCTCATTCTTCTCCACACTCCTGATAAGATCTTTCCCAAATAAACCCCAACTTGCTGCTTGGGCTCGTCCCAAATTACGGCCCTTAATTACTTACGGTAAATACAAGAACCTTTTCTTCTTGTTACAATCCCTTTGTATTGAATCATAACGTAGGGACTTTTGACTTGAAAGAGAATTTCTGATCGCTTTTTTCCCAGTTTGGAACATCAAATACTTCTACAATCTTCTCTTTAAGTCGATAGCTTCTTGCCAGATTCAGTCGTATTCTTAACAGCTTCCAAATCCTTTCTTTGTTCTCTTTATCTTAAACAGAAATACTTCAAAAACTTTAGAATTCCTATATTTTGATAACATCGAAAATTTTTCGCCAAAAATGTGCCATTAAGAGTTCGAACGCAGTATTTAAACAAATATATATATACTATTATAACAGAATATTTATATTCTTAAATATTTTATTAACTTCTGAATTTATTAATTAAGAAAAAGGCATCTCCTTATCGCGCAACTGAAAGTTGCTGATGGCTTGCGCCTTCTATTGGAATAAATATCAACTATTCTCATTGATTTTTAATTATTCCAGAATTGGCCAAATACCCATTCTTGATTAATCAAGAAAAGCTAACCATGGACGCGTTTCGGGCATTTTTTCACATTGTGAATTTATATTTATTAGAATTAGGAGACACACTCTTCGGCTAGTAAATCTTTGTATTCTCTCGAAATTTCGGCAAAAATCTTTTGTCCTCGTTAGGAAAAAAATAAAAATCGAAGCATTTATCAAGGCGTTGCAAATAATTTCTTGATTAATGCCTTAATATTTATATATTCATTCCTGACGAGGATAAAGGATTTTTGTCGAAACGTTAAGAAAATACAAACATTTCTAACCAAAGTGTCTCTTTTTAAGAACTATGAATTTTGTCAAGGCAACTTCTATCTTCAAGATAGTGAATATATTATGATGCATTAGCGCGCCATCTGTTATCAAAATTCGAAACTATTATAGACGGGTATGATTCTTTTTAAAAATAAACAATTAAAGTAAGGACAGTAGAAATTTTTGTATTTTTAAAAAGAATCATACGCGTCTATAATAGTTTCGAATTTTGATAGTGAATGTATCTAATTGCGCGCATTTCTGTTCTTTTATGTAAATAGGATGGAGTCGTTTGGATAAAAATAAACAGCGATGTCATCCAGACGTTTCTCTTTCCAAATTTTCTACTCGTGTGACAATAGCATTGTCGTAACTATGGCGTAATGGTGAATCTTCATCCATTGCGGACGTCCAATAATAAAGGATATAGTCCTGGTTGATCTTTAAAATGCTTGTTCATTAGAGTTCGAATTAGATTAAAAAAAATACTTTGGTTTTTAAAAAATGTGGTCGTTAAAGAAGATGGTCGTTCACGGAAGACTACTGTATGAAAAGTGAAAGTTGTATAAGTTTATGATTTTACTTTGTTTTAAAAATGAATCGATGTTGGTTCCATATGCTTGAATTGAATATTACACCTTAGTTCTATATATTTTATTTCTTAAAAAGGAACACAGCAAAACAATAAAGAAACTACAATTGCAAATGATTTGATAACTAAGAAAATTGTTTTATGATGATGATAAAAAATTAAATATGTCTGCCATAAAAATGCTTCTATGAATTAAAAAAAAAAAAAGAATAATTACAAACTTAACATATAAACTTCAAACAACCACTGTAGCCACAATCTACTGTTCAAAAAAGGTACAGCTTAAAAATATATTCTATAAATCGTTAATATACGCTTTGGATTAATTTACATATCGAATTTGTAGAAATAATGAGCCAAAATACACCTAAAAATATTTTAAAATTTATATTCGAGATTTAACATGAATAAAAATGTTATTTAATACTTTCAATAAGTAATATCTTTGGTTACGTTTATAAAAAAGGACGTACTGTGTCTATAAAGAAAAAGAAAAACAATTTTTTTCTCAAAATATTTCGAGAGATTGCTCCCTCTTTATCAATTTATTGGACAGTAAACTTAATTTACAAATTGTTGTAGATCACATGAAAACAACCATGTTATTGGTCAAAAAATAATTAATGATAATAATAACATTGAGGAAACAACATGGTTGTTTTCATGTAATCTACAAGAATTTATAAATTAAGTTTACTGTGCAATAAATTGATAAAGAGAGAGAAATCTCTCGAAATATTTTGAGAAAAAAATTGTGTTTTTTTTTCTTTACAGATCCAGATACGTCCTTTTTTATAAACTTAATTGGTGGATCGCCATTTGACTCAATCTATGGTTAAGTTTCTTGTAGACGTAGTATTGATTGTTATTAACTTTTTTATTATTATTAACTTTATTAACATCCTATAACACCATATCCCAAACTCAGGGATATTTGCGTCAATACATTTCTTTACATCATATCAAATTGGCTATATACAAGGAGAAAGGAGAAAAAAGACAAACATACAAAAGCAATTCTCTCAAAATTTCCTTCCCTTTCTTTCCTAGTTCAAAAGATAGTTTTATATATATCTACAAAATTGATTAACATTTTTATATGTTCTTTTCTCATCTATGAATTCATGTAGCTGTCCGATGCCACCAAATTTTCTTTCCCTATAATCCCGTAAAATAAGGCTTTTCAGAAGTAGATATTTGGGGTCTTGAATTTCTCCTCCGCAGAAGCATCGTGGTTCCATCACCGCACCGATGGTTGCCAAATTTTTCCAAAATTTCCATGATCAGTGATATATTGGACATTATAAAAATCTGGACAAAAAAATGGAATTTCAAACAAAAAAAGCATCCAAAGATTTCATTTTTATTGACAAAATGGATTGCTTGTTGAAATATTATTAAACTAGCGGACGTACCCGGCTTCGCCCGGGTTTTACCCGAGTAAAGGTTTGTCTAACGAATCTCTCGATAAAGTGAACATTTTTTCCCGGTCCCTTGAAAAATACTCGATAAGTTGAATAAAATCAATATTAATTGGTTCCCTCGGTAATTGGAAGTTAAAGGAATAGTATCTTGCCTTGGAATTGTATCATTATTCTTGTATGGACGTACCCGGCTTCGCCCGGGTTTTACCCGAGTAAAGGTTTGTCTAACGAATCTCTCGATAAAGTGAACATTTTTTCCCGGTCCCTTGAAAAATACTCGTTGAATAAAGTCAATATTAATTGGTTCCCTCGGTAATTGGAAGTTAAAGGAATAGTATCTTGCCTTGGAATTGTATCATTATTCTTGTCTCAAATAAATTGCCGTGTCATCCTGAATTTTGTCTTTCCTAATTTTCTACATTACAAAATCATCGTATCATCATGATAATATTTAGAGCAGATTGTTGAATTATAACAGATAAATTAGAATATTTATCTTGATTATTTTAAAGCGAAAAGTTATTTCAAAAATTTTATTTGCTAGAAACCTTCCCAGTACTATACTAAATAACTTCCCAAAGTTTCATGGCGTTCCAATGAGTGGTTTGGTCAGGCATAAAGGACAAACAGACCACACACACACACACATACATTCATATATATATATATATAGAATAGATGATAAGTTAGGGATGAAGGTTTATTGTGAATTATAATAAAATTTCTCGTTTTATACGCTTTAACATATTGATTTGCTCCTAACTGGCCAGCATATCCTGCACATGTGCTTTTTAGATGGCAGAGCGCCATCTGGTGGAACAGAAATCAACTAAACATTGATTTAACCTGTTCCATGATATTTGGCAAATCCAATTTCTTTGTAAATCAAGAAAAATCATCCACGAACGTGTTTCGCGCTGTTGGCGCTCGTCAGCGTGGAGTAAGCTATACCACTGCGACCCTTTTATTTATTTTTTCTATTGTTTTTTCATGTTTTAAGCATATTTACGCAAATTTGGCCTTAAATACCCATTTCTTGGTTTCTCAAGAAGCCTCTGGGACCAAAAATCTTTTTGGTCGCAGTGGTACACCCTGTTCCACGCTGACGAGTGCCAACAGCGCGAAACACGTTCGTGGATGGTTTTTCTTGATTTATCAATAAAATGGGTTGGCCAAATATCAGGGAACAGGTTAAATCAATGTTTAGTTGATTTCTGTTCCACTAGATGGCGCTCGGCCATCTAAAAAGCACATGTGCTCCTGGTCAGGATATGCTTTCATTATTGTTAATATATATTAATATATATAGTCACGACCGTCTTTCCTCATCGGCCGCCTCTGTCACGGATGGATGCGCGCGCACAGGGAGGTCACGTGCTCGCCGGCAGCCAACGAGCGCGCGCCGCCGGCAGGGAGGGGGCATTACGTCATAGATTATAAACACAAGGTAATAAGGCCAAATAAAAAAATAGTGTGTGATAAGGCACAATTTGGATTATAGATTATAAACACAAGGTAATAAGACCTAATCCAAATAAATAAATAGTGTGTGATAAGGCACAATTTGGATTATATTTAATACAGTTATCAGCGTCATGCACAATTCTGTCACGTTAAGTCACGTGTCAAGTTACGGTAAGTAGAAATTTGAAAATTAAAAAAAGATGCCGAAACCCGGGATCGAACCAGGGACCTTTAGATATTTAGTCTAACGCTCTCCTAACTGAGCTATTTCGGCTTGTTTAATTTATTTCTATAGAAGCTTCTATCTTTATAATTATGTATATTTTCAAAAAGTCAATTCACACCTCTTCGCTGGAGACCATGGGAATACTGACTAATTCATTATGCTAACATAATTATAAATACAAGTATCAGAGTCATCAACAATTCTGTCATCGTTTGCTTTTGTGAATGGAATAAATACCCTAATAGGGCCATTTCTTATAAGCATCGGTGGTTCAGTGGTAGAATGCTCGCCTGCCACGCGGGCGGCCTGGGTTCGATTCCCGGCCGATGCATTTTTTTTCTTTTTTACAATTTTTAAAACTCATTTATATTATTATCCCTATATATATAAAAGTCAGCGTATGTATGTATCAGTGTTGGGCATTAAAAATTATTTTTCAATTAAATTGAAGTGCAATTAACAATTAAATAATTGTTAATTAGAAAAGTGCAATTAACAATCAATTAATTGTTAATTAGAAAAGTGCAATTAACAATTAATTAATTGTTAATTGTATGAGTACAATTAACAATTAATTAATTGTTAATTGTAAAAATACAATTAACAATTGATTAATTGTTAATTGTGAAAATTGCAATTAACAATTAATCAATTGTTAATCTTTAATAAATCATTTTAATTAGTATTTGCCCAACACTGCCTGAGATAAAAAGTGTTTTTATTAAATACAACACACCTTTACCATCGTCAGCTGCAGTTGAACGCCTTTTTTCTTTTGCGACAATGACAAATCTGCCAAAGAGTCACAAATTGTCGGACAGCATGTTCGAGAAGAGAGTGGTACTGAAATGCAGTGTTGGGCATTAAAAAATTATTTTTCAATTAAATTGAAGTGCAAATAACAATTAATTAATTGTTAATTGTAAAAATACAATTAACAATTGATTAATTGTTAATTGTGAAAATTACAATTAACAATTAATCAATTGTTAATCTTTAATAAATCATTTTAATTAATATTTGCCCAACACTGGTATGTATGTATGTTTGTCAACTATACACGTCCACAATACGTAACTAATATGACTGATATTTTAACAGTATATAAAGTAGAATCTGGAAAAACTCTTAGTGAAAATTTCAGGTCTCTATCCCGAATATCCGTCGTGTTATTTGCAAATTTGCTCTTTCGCTCGCGCCTCTAGCGGTGAAAATGGGGGGTAATACCAGCTGACCTAATGTACATGTAAAGTTTGGAGCGGGACGTTTCACAAGAGTGACATCCACGGCTCCAATTTATAATTGTAACAAATAGTATTTGAATAAAAACATTCAATCGGGTAAAACACGGGCGTTGTCCGGGTCATTCGGCTAGTATATCTATTTATATAAAAATGAATGTTTGTTTGTTTGTATGTCCGGTATACAAATTCGCAGTAGTTCACTAATTCAAACCAAAATTTCCATACATAGGTAAAAATATACGGGGAAGACGATAGGCTATTTTAAAAATATATATAAATCAATTATTAAAACTATATATTCAAATTATTCTACTTAGCTCACGAACAGCGCCCTCTATCAAAGATTAGATTAAATTATGCTGATGCAAACAAATAGATAATGCTAATATAACAAACAATTATAAAAAAATATTATATAAATATATATCACTCGGGTAGACATGCACACGGGTCAATCCCGGGGCGAAGCCCGGGTCACCCGTCTAGTATATTATAAAAAGGATTTTCTGCTGATTTTGGAATATTATTGATATATATTTGTGATATTGCAGTATATAGAATTATTACTTGCTGATTGTTTTGAGAATGATGAGTATTTTATATTATTGCAGTCGTGGTAAAAATAATAAAAAACAGTTTTGAATCACAATTTGCCCCAATTGTGCCAATGGACATAATTAAGGTAGAAAGTAATGCCTGACTTAAGACCAGTAGAATAAAGAAAATGAAAGGCTTATTTACATATCTACAAAATATTTGAGCCGGCCAACGGGAAACGGAACGCAAATATCTTTATTTACGGGACTGCTAACCAGAATAAAAACGGGAAACAAAACGGCCAACGGGAAACAACAACAACATCAACATCCGCCCCAGAATGTGGACGGGTTACACTTACATCCCCCGCTCAAATCCATCTGGGGACTTTTCCGGGCTCATCTTAAGAAGGTTCAGTGGTGGGTCTGGTAAGGAGAGCAAGTCAAGAGATGAGTCCCGGATATGTACAGGTTATAGATACTAGAGTGAGCAGATAGTTAAAGTAAGGTTATGGAAGTATAAATTGGAACATTAGAGTTATAATACACTTACAAGTTCATTGGCAGCCAGGGGAAAGGGGGAAACAACAACAATAGGTTTATATAGGAAAAGAGGCGACATCTGGTGGTCGACCTCACATAGTATTTTATAATAGAAATTATAATTTTAAAATTAAATAAAAGTTTTTATTAAGCATATAACATTGTTAGCACGAAATCATGGTCTTAAGGTGAACGCTTCTCACTTTGTCAAAGCTGGTGTTGTCACTATTGACCGTCGCCGAAAACTAGCTGCTTCGGGTCGAATTTGACGGGAGAGGAACCCTATGCTTTATTAGATCAAATTCCTCCTTGAAAATTTTCCATACGTGTGAAAACATATATCTTATTTAATAAATGCATATAACATATATTAATTAAATGTTTCAAAATGTATTTTTGATCATCTCTCTTTGTTTATTGAATAAACCTCGACACCAATTTTGATAAATTAGAACAAAAGTTAACAACCTGTTTACCATAGTTCGGAGATATGTCCTTCATCAGTACAGAGAAGTCTACGATATTGTGACATACAACGCCTGTTCAGTGATTCGCTAACCATGACGTATGCACAAAGAAACGTGTGGCCATTGGACTTGCGTCGGACCAGGAGTCTGTTGTTGGGTGCTGCGCTGCCTGGAGTATAGGAGCTCCATCTATTATTTCTTCCTGTGGTGAATCTGTATAAGACCGCTGGTCTTGATAAAGCTTTGTGTGTAACATCCAACAAGAGGAGTTATGAAATCGGTCAAATTTGCCGAAATATTTTCTAAGCTAATGAAGCGATAGGTAGATCTTAGGGGCCAGAATACATAGTAAAAATGCGAGAAGATGGTATAAATATGCAAAAAGGTTCCCATTTACAGCTTATTTAGTGATCTAAATCTGTGCTTTCTGAAAGAAAAAGACCAAAAGATGGATTGCTTTGTTTCATTTCATATTAATGCATTCATTAAAAGGAAGAAGTACCTTGTGTTTGAAGTTTATATGTTAATTTTGTAATTTCTTATTTTTTAATTTATAGAAGCATTTTTTTGGCAGACATATTCAAATTTTATCATCATCATTTTTGTATTATTTTCTTTTCTTAGTTAGTTATCAAATCATTTGCAATTGTAGTTTCTTATTTTGCTTTGTTGTGTTCCTTTTTAAGTAATAAAATATATTTAGAACTAAGGTGTAATATTCAATTCAAGCATATGGAACCAACATCGATTCATTTTGAAAACAAAGCAAAATTATAAGCTTATACAACTTTCACTTTTTCATACACCTTGTTTTCATACAAATACCGCCCTTCTGTACCATTACAATAGGTAGATAACATTATCGCGATGAAAAATAATTAAATAGATTCCCGCATTACTTTAAATATTTATTTAATTAGTTATATGAAAGATTTTAAATCCCTATATATATATATAAAAGTCAGCATATGTATGTATGTTTTTCGGCTATACACGTCCACAATACATAACTAATCTGGCTGAAATTTTAACAGTATATAGAGTTGAATCTGGAAAACTTATAGGCAAATTTTCAGGTTTCTATCTCGAATATTCTTGGAGTTATTAACAAATTATCATAAAATTTTATCTATTTCACTCGCAACCAGCAGCGCCTCACTGTGGTGACTCTGTCAACTATATCAAGGACGTGTGCAGTGACCACGTGCCCCCCCCACGGCGCAACGGGGATTGGTGTGTGGAGGGGGGCTGGTGCGGGACGTTTCACAACACTGACATAAGACTAATAACGGCATAGGGGCAAAAAATTACTTTCTATAATCAAATAAATCGATTTATATATGTCATAATATTTACTCTTCCAGGAATAATGAAGCCAACCTACAGACAACCCAGAGAGAGACGGGAGGGTAAAGTCCGGTCACTTTAGACCTCAGCAACATTCCAAGGGGCGACCACCGGGGCCCGTTACTTGGAACCTCGGGACTATTAAGACAGTTGGGGATTGTGTGCGACACGAACGGACGCCCGGCTCTCTCCCTCTCTCTCTCTGGTTGCCTGGGTTCCTCTTCCAACTTGTGGTGTCCTTATTTCTCTTCCAACCTTATTATATTGCCACATATATATATATCAGATTTAAAATATATTCATATAAAAATCGAAATAATACGATTTTCAGATATCGTTGTGAAAATTTACATTTTTATTTGTATATTTATAAAACACACAGTTTGGAGCGGGACGTTTCATAAACGTGACATCCACGGCGCCAATATATATTTGTAACGAATAGTATTTGAATAAAAACATTTAAAAAATATATAAGCACTCGGGTAAAACCCGGGCGTTGCCCGAGTCATTCAGCTAATATAAAATATAATATGTACATGAGCCAAATCGACCCAGCAATTAGATCAAGAGGGGAGAACTGAGTTTTTTCCTCCTTCCACGTGGCGCCACTGTTTTCCCCGACAGGTCCGTCCATTCCATATAAGAGGGAATACCAGGAAACTCTGTTCTACTGACAATATAGAAGTTGCATCCAAACTATTGTGAAATCATGGCTAATGTACCTATTTTATTTTAATTTGTAATATTATATTTTCATATATTTTAAATTCAAATTTATATTTTATATTTATTTTATTAAACAGAATATATATGTATTATAAACATATTTATGTATTATAAAATCACTTTTTGTATTTTGGTACACTGTGTGACTTCACTGCTCTCTTTGATGTGAGAAATAAATAAATAATTCTGGAGGCTACTTAAAGTAGAGTTATCTCATTATTCGCTTATATAAATTTGTAGGATGGTTGAAACACGCTCTGGTAAGATGCAAGACATGTCACAGGAGAGAATCAAGGTTGAAGAGTCTGCCAAGCCGCAACCTGGTGCAACAATATTAAAAGAATATGTAATTACTATAAATAAAAATTACTAATAGTTTTTTGTAATAGAATATCAAAATAAAAAGATTAACTAACAAATTTCAGAATAGTTATTTTGCTCAAAGGGATTTTAGTAAACGCATGTGGAAAAAGAGTTGTTCTTCGTTATGAAGACAAACTGGAGTTAGAGAATGAATATCAAATTTTGGTTTAAATTTTTTAAATACACTGCGTGACATTGAAAATGGAACACCAAGAAATAGTGGCCAGAAAATTATGCAAATTTCAGGGTAGACGCGCCTAACCGAGTTATGCAAATGATGTAAAATGCGCAGCTCTCGTGCGCACATGGAGTAAGATATAAGGGAAGGAACTTGCAGAAAGGACAGTATTCGTATCGTTATTTCTTCAAGGAAAATCATTGTAGAAATTTTGTTCTTGTGTCAAAAGACACGTGTAATAACAGAGAATGCCAGGTCATCGTAAACGGAGGCAGTTCAAGCAGACAGACGCTTTTACGAGGGGCATGGTGATCGGACTGAAAAGGGCAGGTTGGTCCATACATCAAATCGCAGCTGATACACACCTTGGTGCGTCCACGGTGCACCGACTGTGGAGAAGATGGTTGGAACAAGGAAATGCGGCAATTTATAGAAATGCCGGTGCAACCAGAGTGACGTCAGCACGTGTAGATCGGCGTATCCTTCGACAAGCAGTGGCGGCCCCACAAGCCACTTGTACCGCCATCCTGCAACATGTGTAAGACACCCTAGATCATTCCATCTCGACTAGAACCATTTCCCGTCGATTGGTTGCTAATGGCTTGCACTCATGCCGTCCGCTAAAGACTGCCATTGACCCCACCGAATAGGCGCCAACGTTTGGAATGGTGCCGGGCTAGATCGACGTGGATGACGGAATGGCACAGGGTCGTGTTCTCAGATGAGTCGCGTTTCTGCTTGTCCAGTGATAGTCGCCGTGTACGCGTGTGGCATCGACGTGGAGAAAGGTCCAATCCGGCAGCAATTGTGGAACGCCCCACCGTGCGACAACGTGGAATCATGGTTTGGAGCGCAATCGCGTATGATTCCAGGTCACCTTTACTTCGTATTCAGGGCACTATGACGGCCCAACGATACGTTGATGATGTGCTGCGACCGGTGACACTCCCCTACCTTCAGGGGGTACCCAATGCCCTTTATCAGCAGGATAACGCCCGACCGCACACTGCTCGCATTAGCCAACAAGCTCTGCAAGATGTTCAAGGAATGAAAGGAAGAAAAAATTGCAACGAGTTTCTTTTATTCTAAATGTTGGCGAGCTTTCAGGCGTTAGCCTATCTTCAGGCCGATTTCGCAAAAAAAAATATATATGGTACAGATGCTTCCCTGGCCACCAAGAGAAGACGAACTGTGGCAAATGGTTGAGAGGGAATGGAGAGCCATCCCTCAGGACGCCATCCGTACTCTGATTGACTCTCTACCTAGACGTGTTGCTGCGTGCATCGCCGTCCGCGGTGGTCCTACTTGCTACTAAGCCGACGCCGTTCTCGCTCTGTATTATGACTATCATTTTGAAATAAAGATCACTTATTGTTCGTCCCTGTCTCTCTCTGTCTGCCGAGTTTCATCACTTTCTGGCCACTATTTCTTGGTGTCCCATTTTCAATGTCACGCAGTGTATCTTACTGAAACCTACCGAATGGTTTTAACTCTTTTGGTGCGGTAGGCTACGATAGTCGCTTCAAAGATATAAGTCTGTTGGGTCGGGAAGCGACTTTAGTCCACGTGCTATAATATATATATGTAGTAATGTAGTTGTTGTATATTGTTGGATGAATGTAGTGTGGCATGTTGGTTGCAGTCGTGGTGGCCACAATGTTTAGAGTGGTTTCAGGCGTGATTGGGATTACACAAAAGGTCGAGGCATGTTGGATGTCACCATAAAGATGGCGAGAGAGCAAGTGTAGCCGACGCCGGTCAGGGGAGATCTGTGTAGAGGGGTCTGTCAATCGTGTCTCAAAGCGGACTAATCTGTTTGCGTAAGAAGGGGGCATACCCGACTTGTTTTTCGGACCCTTTTCCGGCTTTCCGGCGCCGACTGTAACTCACTCGATTTTATTTGTCACTTTGGCAATTACATATACATCTATACAATACATGGAGACATAGATATATATTGGAATATATTACAACATATATATATATCGTAATTTAAACAATGTGATATGTAAGTAATAAAGTATGACGTCCTTTCTATTGGTCACAAAGTGACACCAGCTTGCCACTGGACACCCGGGGGATCCAGAGAGGGACAAAGAAGGGGCGTTGGTCCGGATGTTGACAGTTAGTTAAGTTACAGTGGATATTTTCGGAGAGGCCCGCTCGGTGCTAGGCCTCACGGCGGCCCTCGTGGCCGCCGTTTTGGCTCCTCTCTGCCTCCGCGGCTTCAGGCTGGACGCCGAGCTTTCCTCAGTTAATCCTCAACTTTCCCCTGGTCCTGGTGCCACGTGAGACGTACTAGGAGAGCGTCTTTTGATCTCAAACTTTGTCCTTACTGTCCCGTGCGGACTTCCCACTCTGCACACCTTGCCACTCAACCCCGACTGCTTCCAACTCACTTGTTGGCTTTCCCGGGTTTACGACATATATATATATTGCTTATTCCTAGTACACATGGTGCAGGCAATGATAATCATGGTGGGTAGAAGTTGGCGACTGCCTTTACTGTAAGTGAATCACATGTAGGCATGTTCCCAGAATCTCCAACACTAACGATCCCTTCTACCAGAATTGTCAACAAATAACAAAACAGTTCTCTTTTTCAGATTTTCAGTCTACCATTTTCAAATATTTCAGAATCCAAAATCTTCCTAGCACCTGCAAATTAAATTCAAAAGAATTAAAAATCTTCCAAAAAATAATGACATCTCATCAGCTAGATGTGAATTTGATAGTGATAAGAAGAATTTGGATTCTGGAATATTTGAAGATGGTAAGATGAAAATCTGAAAAAGAGGAGTGTTTGGTTCTCTTGGTGACAATGCTGGTAGAATGGGTCATTAGTGTTGGTTATTCTGGGAACACACACCAGCTTGCACAAAACCATGTTCTGATAAGATTATGGATGTTACTAGGTTTTATTTTGGGAACATGAAGATTAGAAAACTAGGAGATACATCTTTCTGAAATGGAAGTTCTTCTGAAGTTTCTTGTTGCGCGGTCAATAACCGACTCCTCTTCTGAAGAAAAGGACGTACTTCTTTGAAAGAGCTGCAAGTAACTAATAAAAATGATGACATCTCATCAGCTAGATGTGAATTTGATAGTGATAAGAAGAATTTGGATTCTGGAATATTTGAAGATGGTAAGATGAAAATCTGAAAATGAGGAGTGTTTGGTTCTCCTGGTGACAATGCTGGTAGAACGGGTCATTAGTGTTGGAGATTCTGGGAACACACACACCAACTTGCACAAAATCATGTTCTGATAAGATTGTGGATGTCGCTCAGTTTTATTTTCGGAACATGAAGATTAGAAAGACTAGGAAATACAGCCGTTCTTCTGGAGTTTCTTGTGGCCCGGTCAATAACCAGATTCCCCTTCTGAAGAAAAGCACGTACTTCCTTGAAAGAGCTGCAAGTGAAGAATAAAAATGATTGCATATGATCAGCTAGATGTGAATTTTTAGGTGGTAGGAAGAGTTTGGATTCTGGAATATTTGAAAATGATATTATAAACATCTGAAAAAGAGGAGTGTTTGATTCATTTGGTGTCAATGCTGGTAGAACGGGTCGTTAGCGTTGGATATTTAGGGAACGCCAGCTTGCACGAAACTATGTTCTAGAAAGATTGTGGATATCATTCAGCTTTATTTTCGGAATATTAATATTAGAAAACTAGGATAGATACAATCGTTCTTATGAAGTTTCTTGTAGCACGGTCATTGGACGGTCAATAATCAGACTTCTCTTCTGAAGAAAAGGATGTACTTCCTTGAAAGAGCTGCATGTGAAGAATAAAAACGACGGCATCTGATCAGTAGGATTTTTTTTCTTTATCCCTAGTACACGTGGTACAGACCATGATAATAATGGTGGGTAGAAATAGGCGACTGCTTTTACTGTAAGAGCAGCACATGTCTACACTCGTGAAAAGCAGTTTGACTTTGCACTTACAAATGTGCCAGAGTCCCGTTTGATAACTTGCACTTGCTGGTGGGGCTTGGACTTTTGCAATAATCGGGGGCCATTGGAGCATTTTTTTTTTAAATAATAAAAAAGTGCCCAATGCGGGAATCGAACCCGGGTCGTAGCGGTCGAAAATCAACGGTTTAGATCATCCTTCCAACGACCCCCTTCAGCAAGATATAAAGTGTGACAAAATGACAATAAATCAGAAAGTAAACCCGGGTGGACAGTTGGCGACTTTTGGAGTCAGATTTACATACAGATGGATGAAGAGGGTTAATATGGACTCATGCCAAACAAACAAACAAACAAAAAAAAAGAATAAGTGTCGGCTTTTTTTTTTTTCTTCGAGAGAAAACTGAGCCAAAAATGCACACTATATTTTCTATTTAAAAAATAATAGGAACACGCTCCATTTGCGTTCAACTTACAAAAAAATGGTTTTGGCAATTTTAAAATAATATTATCAATGGACATAAAACCTAAAAATAATAGAAACTTCAAAATTGATATATCAGATAAATTCGAAACTATTATAGACGCGTATGATTCTATTAAAAATTGAACAATTTCTACTGTCCTTACTGCAATGGAAAAATTAAAGGGAGTGCCTGGCTCATCAGTTACACATAATTAATTGTTACATTGCAGTAAGGGCAGTAGAAATTGTTTTATTTTTATAAGAATCATACGCAACCAAAATTGCAGAGATTGAGGCCAACTTGTTGCCTCTTACACACCGGAGAAAAATTGGCTTAGCCGATTATATATACAAGAGAGTAAATGCACCAAAATCACACAGAACCGGAGAATTTATACGAAAATGGAAACCAAAAACCAGACTCAAAAGACTTAGCCCAATGCACCTAGCCTACCGATAAATACTACCAAACAGCACAAGAAATGCCCAGAACCAATATGCCCCATATAAAGAAAGACCAGAAATCTCCTACAACCTGGATCTAGAGCAAGAATGCTCCAAAGGGGCCGACCACCCCAGACTACTCAGGAGCCTCGCTATGGAGAGGATTGAAAAAGCAGACAAAGAGACCATACAGATATACACCGATGGCTCACTGGTGTAGAATGGCTCCTCTGGCAGTGGAGTTCTCATCCTTAAAGATAGTATGGAAATAAAAAGAAGAATCAATAACCCAAAGAACTTGTCAGTTTTCAGATCTGAACTAACAGCCATTCTACAAGCTCTAAAACTCGTAGAGAAAAACGAGACTAAAAACATGATAATTTATACAGATTCAAAAGCCGCCATCTTTGCAATTAAAAACTGCTACTATTCACAAGACAGGCTCCTCAAAAACATTGCTTCAGAAATCAACAAACTGAATAAAAATACCAAAATAAGTCTACAATGGATTCCATCACATGTGGGAGTCCCTGGAAATGAGGAGGCCGACAGATTGGCAAAGGAAGGAGCAGCTGGACATCCTGATGTCCGAGACCTACCTTTCAGCAAGGGACCATATTAACAAACTGAAACTACAACTGATAAGGAACCATAGAGATAGTTTCCATCATTCTTGGTACCAAATAGAAACCCCCAAAAAACAGACCCTCCAACTAAACAGGAGGAAGTCGACACAGTTGGCCATATGGAAATCTGGTCACCTGCGCCCTCTAGTCTATAAAGAGGGAGCCAAAAGCTTCCCCATGTGCAATAAGTGCAAAACCGAAGAGGCCACTCCCCAATATATACTAAATTGTATTGGAAAGGACAAAGGATTCCTGTACAGAGAACCAAGAAGAGTTATTGAGCTTCTTTGTGAGCACGACCCAGCTCTTGTCTAATTTAGACTAATACAAGGATAAGAAAAAAAAAAAGAATCATACGCGTCTATAATAGTTTCAAATTTTCATAACAGATGGCGCGCTAATGTATCATAATATCAAACAAATGCTACAGGTTTCTGGAGTTTCTTTATCTATATTAAATGTAATCTCAAGCTTTCAGGTATCTCTGTCCTTCTACTGGAGTACATAGAAACGCTATTAGGAAGGCCTAAACAACTACAGCAGTATGGTAGATCAAATGAACAGTTCTAGTTTAAGCTAAATGGTTTCCAGTAAAGAAGAATATAGATAATTTAACAAGTTCTGTAGACTCTATCTCAAATGCCGTGGACTTGAATTACATTAAGAATTGAAATTTCTAGTTTTAATTAGTATATTTGTGCCACTGGTTTAGTGGTTGTAATTCTAAAGATATATTGGACTTTTGATAATATGTGTGTAAATAATCTTTATTTCTTGTATAATTTATTGTTCTAAAATGTAAATTTGAATAACTTTCACTTTCTCTCTCAAAAACTATAAATAATTTGTATATTTATATATATATTTAAAAACTATGTACATAAATAGATTAAACATTTACATGCAAATATCCACATAGGATATAGCGTGTGTTTTGTAATAAATAAAAAATAAATGGTAGATCAAACTAGTGACACCGCTGTAAGCGTTCATTACCGATGAGCCAGGACCTCTCATTATTTTATTAATGTCTTTGTAGTAAGGGAGCAGTAGAAAATTATTTTATTTTGCAAAGAATCATACGCGTAAAAAAAATAGTTTAAATTTCTTATGATAAAATTTGTTTAAAATATAGCGATGTAAGGGACGAGTTGGTAAAATTTGAGGGAAACATCTGATATCGTGCAATTGAGAGTTGATGATGGTTTGCGCCATCTATCAGAATTATTATCAACTAATCGTTGCTATTTTAAAATTCCTGAATATTATCGTCAGGTATATATGTTTCCCAGAAAATTTCATGATTAAAAACTCACCGATTAGGAATATCAACGATTAAAAAAAAACAGTTATTATTTAACCCGATAGATGGCGTGAGTTATCAACTGCTCCCGGTTTCACAATGAAAAATAGAGAGAGAAGATACTTTTTTGTGTGTTTATATTGAAGAAGAAGTCTTGAATGCTGCGAAAACATTTAAAATCTGATCAATATAGATTTATATGAAGTAAACGAAAAAATTGCGCTACAAATATTTAAAAAATATATAGATTATACAGTTACGAGCGTCATTCCTCATCTCCTAATCTCCTAATCAATCAACCAACTCTGTCACCGTTTGCTTTTTTTTTTTTGGAATGGCGCCCTCCTATTGGTTGGCTACGGTCACGCCACCTTTGCCCCCCACCACTCGCCATTTAACTATTGTGTTGGACCCTAAATAAATGCATATATTAGATAATAACCAAATGGAATCCTCTCTTTCTCTTTCCCAGTAAGAGACGCCTACGGAAGCCAACAGTACATAGACAGATAAAGCACATAGGCTATAGTTACTAACATATGCAATTAATTAAGGCGCCAATTTATAATTGTAACAAATAGTATTTGAATCAAAACATTCAATCGGGTAAAACACGGGCGTTGCCCGGGTCATTCGGCTAGTATATATATATATACAACCTTTCGCAATGAGTTTCTTTTATTATGATATACGCGAGCTTTCGGGCTGGAGCCGCCCTTCTACAGGCAAAAATGAACTATTTGATTTTTGAGAGACAGTTATATGTATTTAATATACAAGTTATATACATATAACTGTCTCTCAAAAATCAAATAGTTCATTTTTGCCTGTAGAAGGGCGGCTCCAGCCCGGAAGCTTGCGTATATCATAATAAAAGAAACTCATTGCGAAAGGTTGTATTTTTATTTTTTAAAATAGATTTATATAAAAATTCTAAACTATTTTAGACTGGTATAATTCTTTTTAAAAATAAACAATTTATACTGCCCTTACTGCAATGGAAAAATTAATAGGAGGGCCTGGCTCATCAGTTGTGAACCCTAGCAGCTCTTTCGCCAGTTTAAAATACCATCATCACTGATGGTAGATTAAACTGGCGAAACCGCTTGGATGGTTCACCACTAATGAGCCAGGCCCTCCCATTAATTTTTCAATTGCAGTAAGGGCATTATAAATTGTTTAATTTTTAAAATAATCATACGCGTCTATGATAGTTTCGAATTTTCATAGCAGATGGCGCGCAAATGTATCAATACGGAGTGATGTAAGAGATATAAAAAGCATGGTGCGAATTCATGGCCCCTTATTTGGCAGCAATCACTTCCCATCAGGAAGCCGTCGTCACCGATGATTACACATTATGGTCGCCCGTTTGGGTCCGTTTCAAGAATTTCTGGCTCTCTTCCGCCCGCGCGGAATCCTTCTTGTCATTGGTTGGTTACGACAGCGAGAATGGAAGACAGGTTAATTGTCTCGCTACTTGCATACACTTGTCAACCTGAATTTTCTCAAATCATACTCTATCTACACCTGGAAGCTACCATGTCAACCTACAGTTGATCAAATCGTACTCTATCTACACCTGGAAGCTACCTTGTCAACCTACAGTTGATCAAATCGTACTCTATCTACACCTGGAAGCTACCTTGTCAACCTACAGTTGATCAAATCGTACTCTATCTACACCTGGAAGCTACCTTGTCAACCTACAGTTGATCAAATCGTACTCTATCTACACCTGGAAGCTACCATGTCAACCTACAGTTGATCAAATCGTACTCTATCTACACCTGGAAGCTACCTTGTCAACCTACAGTTGATCAAATCGTACTCTATCTACACCTGGAAGCTACCTTGTCAACCTACAGTTGATCAAATCGTACTCTATCTACACCTGGAAGCTACCTTGTCAACCTACAGTTGATCAAATCATACTCTATCTACACCTGGAAGCTACCTTGTCAACCGCAGTTGCTGAAATAATACTCTATCTACACCTGGAAGCTACCTTGTCAACATTCTGTTGATCAAATCATACTCTATCTACACCTGGAATCTACCTTGTCAACCTACAGTTGCTCAAATAATACTTCATCTACACCTGGAAGCTACCCTGTCAACCTACAGTTGCTCAAATAATACTTCATCTACACCTGGAAGCTACCTTGTCAACCGCAGTTGATCAAATCGTACTCTATCTACAGCTGGAAGCTACCTTGTCAACCTAGAGTTGATCAAATCATACTCTATCTACACCTGGAAGCTACCTTGTCAACCTAGAGTTGATCAAATAATACTCTATCTACACCTGGAAGCTACCTTGTCAACCTACAGTTTTTCGAATCGTACTCTATCTACACCTGGAAGCTACCTTGTCAACCTACAGTTTTTCGAATCGTACTCTATCTACACCTGGAAGCTACCTTGTCAACCTAGAGTTGATCAAATCATACTCTATCTACACCTGGAAGCTACCTTGTCAACCTACAGTTGATCAAATAATACTCTATCTACACCTGGAAGCTCAAAGCAAACCTACAGTTGCTCATATCATATTTTCTCTATTCCTGGAATATACTTTGTCAACATTTAGGGAAACGCATACTTATAAAAAAGGATAAGCTTCCACCTTCACCCCAATATGAAGGAAGACATTCACTTGCTCTTGAAATTGGAATTAGCTTCTAAAGACGGATGGACCTACTATCAGGTCAACGCTATATGGATGTGTAAGGCAAGAGGAAACGACCTCAACATTTCTTAACAATAATCATCGATGAATTGGCCAACTGATATCAAGACAATCCTCTCACCATAATATAGAACAATCTCCTTAGAGAAACCTTATTGAGAATCAACACCGTTTTAGAACTGATTGACCTGAAATATATACATAAACAAAAGCTTTTAAGATAAAAGGAAACCAAATATTTACATAATAAAGGGTGGAGATGCCGTTTATGTAAATTTCTCTTTTTTTTTTTTGCTTATTCATTCAGAAGATTAACACATTTGTAAATAAATTCTATATATAAGGATGTGTAAGTATAATAAAGGTGTGTCAGTTTTAAATCGGGTGTTGGTGAATTATTAGTGTCATCGGGGTGTTGTGGGCACTTTTAAGGAAACATATAGGCTTCGGTTGGAGACCAGAAGAAGTCTGGCAAGAAGATACAGTCAAGCTCTGCCATAACTATTTAGATAAGACCAGACATATCCAGGATGTGGCAAGCTTTCCGAGCTTAGTAAGTGAGGCAGTGATCGTATCCGAAACAAAGGGTAGGCATAAGAGAGTTTTATATTGTAACATAGTATTTATTAATTTTATTATTTTTTATTTAACAGAGTGGTCATTTTTATGTTTTATATCTTGCCACTCTGTAAATTTCCCTCGTGGCTTATCTTTTGTTTACCTTTGATAGTTTGTCCTTCCCTGAAATAAATTTTGTTTCCTCCTGAAGTTTTTGTCTTCCCTAATTTTCCACGTGCCAATATATACATGTTTTTAGCGAAAACTATAACGCGGCTAATTCCACACTCGCCTTTTCAGTGATACGCTAACCTATGTACGGTGGAATCTGTGGCCACTGGACGTGTATCGGACCTGAAGGCTGTTGTTGGGTTCTGTGCTTCCTGGAGTATAGAAGCTCTATCTATGCTTCCTTCCTGTGGTGAATCTGTATAAGACCGGTGGTCTTAATAAACTGTGTGTATACATGTTTTTACTTTTAGTTTGTGAAGACAATATATATGTTAGAAAAATTGTCGGCTTATTGTTATTATACATTTTGTAGAGAAAGGATATTATTTGCTGGTTCTTTTGAATATTTGAGTATTAAATATAGTATTGTCATGCCGTCCTGGAAAGAATAAAAACAGTTTTAATCACAATTTATTTTAATTATGCTGATAAAAATAATCAAAGGAAGAAATAACCTAATTAAGGCGTGAAAAATAAATAAAATAAAATATTACATATTTGCATATCTACAAAATATTTGAGACGGCCAAAGTAAAAGTGAGAATATGGTTTTACGATCTACTAACCAAAGTGTATGATTTTTGATCCCAAAAATGGATGTAACAAGCAGACAAACCACAATGTACTATATCAAAATACCAAGGTGCTGCACGCTAAAAACGGGGAGATGCCGAAGAACGAACCCGGCCAACGAAAAAAAAAAAAACAAAAAAAATCGGTGAACGAGTGGGTAACACCCTCGATTCCCGACAGTCATGAACTGGGATCGTAACCCGCGTTAACATTTTGTTTTTGTATGTGAATAACCTTCATATATTATTTATTGTTGCAATTATCATAAATACGTTGCTCTTTTTGAGCGGTACCTAATAAAGTGATTTTGGAACAGGCCAACGAAAATGAGAGAATATGATTTCACGGGCTACTAACCAAAGTGTATGATTTTCAAACCCAAAACTGAATATAGCAAGCAGACAAACCACAATGTACTGTAACAAAGTACCAAGGTACTGCATGCCACCAAGGTTGTTCAAAAAAGGTTAGATTCCCCAGGCCAGGGAAGATAAGAGATAGACAGATGTTGATTAAATACCTACAACAAGTTTTTATATAGGTAAAGCAGCGACATCTGGTGGTTGACTTTACAGAGAAGTTTGTTATACAAAAATATAATTTTAAAATAAAATAATGTTTATATAACATATGTATAATATTACGAAACTATTTTAGACGTGTAATATTCTTTTTAAAATTAAACAATTTCTACTGCCCTTACTGCAATGGAAAAATTAAAGGGAGGGCCTGGCTCATCAGTGGTGAACCCTCCCATTTATTTTTTCGAATAAAAGACACAAATCGATATTTGCGGAAGAGCGATTGCTCGAAGCATATTATATATTTATAATTATATGTAATTCTGCTGTCCTCAAAGCTTATGTCCATAGTTCATCGAAAATACCCATTCCAAGAGTCTAGCATCAGTATCACTATAAAAGGAAGTTCCAAAAATGCAATATAACAGCGGTATGGTAGATTAAACTGACGAAACCGCTGGGAAGGTTCACCACTGATGAGCCAGGCCCTCTCTTTAATTTTTCCATTGCAGTAAGGGCAGTAGAAATTGTTTTATTTTAAAAAGAATCTTACGCGTCTATAATAGTTTTGTAATTTGATAACAGATGGCGCGCTAGTTCATCGTAATATATATAATATGCAATAAGGCACTAACGCCCCGTCTATATATATATATAGCATTGTTTCTTTTGCAAATAAAACAAACTTTTTACTTTCTGCAATGTTTTATGAATGTTCATTTATTTATCAGCTTCAACAGAGTGATATCCCATGAGAGACACTTGCGGCATCCAGATATACGTTTTGGATCATAACATATTTACATGGTGTATGTATATACAACAACAAAAGCTTTATAAAGGCACATTCCGCCTTGTAATTATTCATAATACAAAAAATGAAAAATGAAAACAAATATGTATATAATTAAGGGTAGAAGAAAAAAGTTGTTTTATATATTGTGGCGAAGAAATATTTTATTATTTAATTTAATATTATTCAATGAAAATATATTCAACAGATTATAAAAATATATATTAATCTGTTTTTGTGAAATCATCTTAAAATATTTCTTTGCTTACTTGCTTAAGATTCTCTAGCTGTAGATAGTTGAGCTGACCTGTTAATAATTGTCGACTCGTCGCTGTGACGTCATCAATAAATACTTTTACATCTTAGGATATTTCAAGGCTTGATTTCTACGTTACAACTGGTGGAGAAGCTGGATCGATACCCATTCAGAAAAAAAACGGAAAATTGACTCGGTTGAGCAAGAAGAAAAAACCATGAACATCAAGAAAGAAGCCACTACTCAGGTGGGTTCATTTTTTGTCCAACATCTACCTAGAAACCCCTCAATGTTCTCTGGTGAGGGTGTTGAAGATCCCCGTAGCTGGTTAAAAGGGTATGAACGTGTGGCGAAGCACAACCAATGGGATGAAACCCTTTGTCTCGCTAACGTTTATTTCTATCTTACTGGCACTGCTCTCAAATGGTATGAAAACAACGAGGAAAGCATCCAGACATGGACGGAGTTCATGTCACAATTAGAAAATGTATTTGGAAAAAATGAAAGCTCAAGACTGCGAGCTGAGAAAATACTCAAAACTCGCGCACAATTAAAAGGAGAAAGCACCGAATATTACATCCAAGACGTCCTGCGCCTTTGCAAAGAGGTAGATCCACAAATGAATGAGGAAGATAAAATATCCCATCTAATGAAAGGGATAGCTGAGGAGCTCTACCAGGCACTTATCCCAAGGGATGTGCATAACACTGAGCAATTCGTCACCGAATGTCGCCGCATTGAAAGCATACACTGTAAGCGAGTGACCCCTACCAAATACGAGCGACTACCAAATGTGGCATCTCTCAGTGATCATGATGACAGGGCAGATCTGTCATCTATGATCAGGCAAATTGTTCGTGAGGAGGTACAGCGGGCATTAGGCTCTACTCGAGAGGAACCAAAAATTTCTACCATCGAAGATATGGTAAAGGAGGAGATTGGAAGAACCCTGGCGCCAATCTCAAAGCCTAGGAGAAGTTCCCCACAGAAGGAAAGACCCCGAGAGTTTTATAATAATAGATATGTGGCCCAAACGATAAGACCGCAGCAGCCAAAACAAGTAAACGGAAGACGCGATACCAACGAATGGCGAACCACGGAAGGTAAGCCAATCTGTTTCCACTGCGGACGCCCTGGCCACGTCGTGCGCTACTGCCGTGACAAGAGGAGAGAATATGAAGGAGAACAAACTTGGAATTACAAGCAGAGAGATAGGCTAGAGCCTAGAACATTCTATAATTCTCGGAGCAGCCAAGAGCCCAACGACGACCTGCCAAGAGAAAATAGACGCCGCTACCGAAGCCCCTCTCCTTACACTGGCCGAAAAGGACAATATTCGTCTCCTGATAGAAGACCCAGCCAGTCGCCTCGCCGTTCCCGTCAGGAAAACTAGAAGATGCGTCCTATTTTGGAGGTAAGGCCGCAAAATTTATAAATCCTCCCTTGTCGACCACATTAGAATTAAAAGAAAATTACATAGACATTAAAATAGAAGGAAAAATGACGCGTGCCCTCGTCGACTCAGGAGCCTCATATTCTGTCATTTCTGAGAGGTTCAGACTCAAACTAAGAAAAATAATGTTTGCCGAAACTGACGTCACATTACGAGTAGCCAACGGTAAAATTGTAAGACCAAAAGGACGCTGCACACTGAAACTGGACTTGAATGGATTACAGGAAAGCTTTGAATTTGTCGTTATGGAAGACTGTAGTCACGAAGTTATTCTTGGTTGGAACTTTTTGAAGTTATCTAGGGCGATAATTGATTCAGCTGACGACACACTCTTCTTAGAAAAATGCCTTTTTGAGGATACCCCTAAGAACAGCTCACCTCTCTACTCGGAATTGGAATATAGAATCGAACCCGCCTCTATTCAGTTAATAGAAGTAGCAAGTCGTGACATTCCTAATGACGCAATTGTGGTGGCAGAATGTCGAAAGGAGCTATTGCTGGAAAGAGAACTAACGGCTCCCTCTTCTGTCATTTCACTTACCAATAACCGAGGTAAACTTTGGGTGGTGAATTGGAGTCCATATCCGAAACTAATCCCACAAGGGATGCATGTAGCCGATAGTGCTGTCATCGAAGATAGTCAATTATGTACTCTAGCTGATTGTAACCAAGTTGAAACAGAGGCGGAACATTCTGAAGACCCAAAAATCTCGGAATTTTTTATAGATGATTCACTTGTTGAATCTCAAAAAGAAAAATTAAGAAATTTGTTAAAAAACTATACGGATATTTTCGAATTTAGTAAAAGAAAACAATTCAAGGACGTCAATGTTAAACACCGAATTAACACTGGAGACCACCTACCGACCAAACAAAGACCTTACCGAGTTGCACCAAGAGAACGCCAAATTATTCAGGATGAGGTAAACAAGATGGAAAAACTTGACATCATTCAGCCCTCTGAAAGTCCGTGGGCCTCGCCTGTAGTATGGATAAGAAAAAAGGATGGAAGCTGGAGATTCTGCGTCGATTACCGCCGCCTTAACAAAATAACAAAAAAGGATGTCTACCCTCTCCCAAGGATCGACGACACTTTAGACTGCTTACGGGGAGCTAGATTTTATTCTTCCATGGACCTCCAATCAGGGTACTGGCAAATCGACGTAGAAGAATCGGACCGTGAGAAGACAGCATTCATAACTCCAGATGGACTGTACGAGTTCAAAGTAATGCCATTTGGGTTATGTAATGCTCCAGCTACCTTCGAACGAATGATAGATAATCTTCTGAAGGGTCTTAAGTGGACCATTTGCTTGTGTTACCTCGATGACATCATCGTTTTTTCAGATGGCTTTGAAGAACACCTAAGACGCCTCCAACTCGTATTAAATTGCCTTAAGAAAGCCGGATTATGTCTCAATTCCAAGAAATGCAAGTTTGGTGCAAAAACTATCACGGTTCTTGGACATGAGGTGAGTGAAAATGGAATTCGTCCCGACCAAGAAAAGATTCGAGCAGTCCGCGACTTCGCTACGCCAAGGTCATTGAAGGAAGTTAGAAGTTTTCTTGGCCTTTCATCCTACTACCGCCGCTTCATACCCAATTATGCCCACGTAGCCCAACCCTTGAATGACCTTTTGAAGAAAGACTCAGCATTTAATTGGAACCAGGAAGAGCAAAATGCATTTGAAGCTCTCAAGTCAGCGTTAATTTCCGAACCCGCTCTTGGACATTTTGATTACTCATCCCCAACCGAAATACACACTGACGCAAGCAACTACGGAATAGGAGCAGTATTAGTGCAGATACAAAAGGGAAAGGAAAGAGCCATTGCTTATGCATCCAGAACCTTAAATAAGGCAGAAAAAAATTATTCAACCACAGAAAGGGAATGCCTTGCCATCATTTGGGCTATAAATAAATTCCGACCATATGTCTTTGGACAGCCGTTCACTATTGTTACAGACCACCACTCTTTGTGCTGGCTGACCAACCTCAAAGACCCATGTGGGAGGTTAGCAAGATGGGCACTTCGGCTGCAAGAGTTTGACGTCACTGTCGTGTATAAGAGCGGAAGGAAACATCAGGATGCAGACTGCTTATCAAGAAGTCCATTAGAATACAGTGAAGATATGGAGGAAGATATTCCAAGCATAGTGACTTTGCAGAACTTTAGCGAAGAGCAGATGAATGATCAAGCTATTAGAAAAATCGCTGACAAATTACAAAGTTCTCCTAATAATTCCTTTGTAAAAATCGATAACACGCTCTACAGAAAAAATTATGATCCAATGGGGAAACCATGGCTTTTGGTGGTTCCACGCCATTTAAGGCAGGAATTACTGAAAAATTTCCATGATTCACCCACGGCTGGTCACCTCGGATTTACTAAAACCTATGACCGAATAAGAAAAAAGTATTACTGGCCCGGAATGTATAGAACAGTTAGAAGGTATGTGGCACACTGTTCAGATTGTCAGAGGCGTAAACATCAGCCCCAACTCCCCTCAGGGCACTTACAGCCAATACCTGTTCCTGAAGTTGCCTTTGAAAAGGTAGGAATGAATCTCCTGGGGAGATTTCCAACATCAGAAGGTGGCAACCGTTGGATTATTGTATGTACGGACTACCTAACAAAATATGCGATAACTAAAGCTCTACCCACAAGTGAATCCATGGAAGTCGCCAAATTCTTCATTGAAGATGTCATCTTAAAGCACGGCGCGCCGAGGGAATTAATCACGGATAGAGGAAGGAACTTCACATCTTCAATGATAAGTGATCTGAACAACCAGTGCAGAATTACCCATCGGAAGACGACCGCCTATCACCCCCAGACAAACGGACTCACGGAGAGGTTGAATAAGACCATAACAGACATGCTGTCCATGTATGTAGATGTCAACCATAAAGATTGGGACAGGATTCTTCCATTCGTTACATTTGCATACAACACAGCAAAACAAGAGTCTACTGGGTTCACCCCATTTTTCCTTGTACACGGGCGTGAAGCCGAGACTCCACTTGACGTGTTATTCCCCAAGTTATTGCCAGAAGACGACGATTTCATCCAAACTCTAGGGGCAAGAGCCGAAGAAGCACGAAAACTGGCACGTATCCACTCCATGAGATCTCAAGGTAGCAATAAACATCGCTATGACGCCCATCACAGAAATATAATTTATCAGCCTGGAGATCTTGTATGGATCTTTATTCCTGTGCGTAAAGTGGGATATTCGGAAAAACTAATGAGACGTTACTTCGGCCCATACAAAGTAACCCGAAAAATATCTGATGTGACCTATGAAGTTGAAACATTCGGAAACCAGCTGGGTCGTCGTAAAACAAAAGATTTAGTTCACATTGGTAGGATGAAACCTTATTTAAACCCAGAGGACCAGGAGGACCAGCTAGAAGAGGACCCAGAAGATGACTCGACAAACTTCCAGGAAGAAGACATCCCCACTGAACGAACACAACAACCACAGACCCGCGAAGAGATCTCAGGCCCTATCACCCGTTCTCGAGCCTTGAGACTGAGGATGTAAGTCTCCTTCTGAGCATCGGGTCGATGCTCTTTATAGGAGGAGGCTATGTGGCGAAGAAATATTTTATTATTTAATTTAATATTATTCAATGAAAATATATTCAACAGATTATAAAAATATATATTAATCTGTTTTTGTGAAATCATCTTAAAATATTTCTTTGCTTACTTGCTTAAGATTCTCTAGCTGTAGATAGTTGAGCTGACCTGTTAATAATTGTCGACTCGTCGCTGTGACGTCATCAATAAATACTTTTACATCTTAGGATATTTCAAGGCTTGATTTCTACGTTACAATATATATGTTTTGACTTTTAATTTGTGAGGCTATTTTCCTCAAGACCGCTTTATGATAGTTTTATAGCTATGTTTTCTGATGAGAATTTAATCCTATAAGCTTATGTCCATAGTTTTCTTGAAAACCATTTCTGAGATTCCACCCTTCAGTACTGCGTATATAAGCAGAATCGTCCAATACAGTATTAGAGTTCTGAGAAGCAGTCTGGTGGATTAAATTGGCGAAACCACTGTGAGGGTTCACCACTGATGAGCCAAGCCCTCCCAATATATTTTTTCATCGCAGTAAGGATAGTAGAAGTTTGTATTATGTATAAAAGAAACTTTCGCGCTTTTAAATCCTTTTATTTTATATGTATAGATGGCGCGTTATTGCTTTGTGTTAATTTATGTCTGATTGATGATCTTTATATTTGTTCCTTTCCACCTCCATATAAATATTATAGCGTAGAAATCAAGTCTTTGTATATCTGAAGATGTGAAAGTATTTATTGATGACGTCACCACGACCAGTCAACAAATATTAACAAATTAACCAAACTATCTACAGCTAGGGAATATTGAACGAACAAGCAAATAAATATTTTAAATATGATTTTACAAATACAGAGTAAAATATATTTTTATAATCTGTTGAATATTTTCATTGAATAATATCAAATTAAATAATAAAATATTTCTTCGCCACAATATAAAAGGATAGATAGTGGGAGTTTGCAGTTTTTATTCCGCAAAGATTGCAATAAATGACTTCATTTTTGATGATTTGAAGATGATTGTGTTTTAAGATAGTGTTGATGTAAATCGAACTTGACTATTTTATTCTGTTATGTTTGAAGACAGATTATCCAAGAGAAATATATTTAAATTATGATACACTAGCGCGCTATCTGTTATGAAAATTCGAAACTATTATAGACACGTATGATTCTTTTACTGGGTGAAGTATTGTATTAACTGATTCATTGATGAGTTTTACCCTTCCCCAGCAGACACCATCAAAAAGCTCTACAAGCTTGATACCTTAATATGATTGAGTGGTGATAAGAAAGAAGAATATGATGATTCTTTTTATAAATTAAACAATATCTACTGCCCTTACTGCAATGGAAAAATTAATGGGAGGACCAGGCTCATCAGTGGTGAACCCTCCCAGCGGTTTCGACAGTTTAATATATTTGTTCGACCTGAAATAAATAAATAATAGAAAAAGATATTAACATTGTGCATTATCGCGCCATCTGTTATGAGAAATTTAAACTATTTTTGGCGATTATTTTTGAAATAAAACAGTTTTCTATACTGTCCTTACTACAATCATTACCAGGCTATCTCATTAATTTGATCATTGCAGTAAAATCAATATAAAATTGTTTTATTTCAAAAAGAATCATACGCGTGATAGTGGTGTCTTGTCTATGGAGCAGATCAGATTGGTCTATGCACCCTGATCACAATACCGGCCAACTGAGGTGTCTTGTCCATGGAGCATATCAGATCGGTCCATGCACCCTGATCACAATACCGGCCAACTGAGGTGTCTTGTCCATGGAGCATATCAGATCGGTCCATGCACCCTGATCACAATACCGGCCAACTGAGGTGCCTTGTCCATGGAACAGATGAGATAGGTCCATGCACCCTGATCACAATACCAGGCCAACTGAGGTACCGTATGGATGTCCTCTTCTGGATTGATGTCTGCCATATAGAGGGCTGCAAGGATGGCCGGGTATATATGGTCCGGAGTGAGTTGTATGTTGTAACAGTTATTGTAGTTACTGTAGGATCTAGTCATATCTGGGTTTATCTTCATTCCTTTAAAATGTCCTGTTCTGATTCTTGAAATTGTTGTTGTTAATTCTCTGTTAATGTTGAGGTTGCATATGGGCTGGAGTATTTTGTTTTTTATAATGAGTTTTGCTTTTGCTATTGTATTTGAGTCTTTCAATGTTATTGAACTGGTTTCCAGTGCTTGTTTTCGTCCTTCCTTCGCTAGGCCATCAGCCTGTTCACAAATGGTTTAAATTTCTCATAAGGAGAGAGAAATTAGAATGAATCCAACTTTATATCTCCTGTACTGAAGAGAGCCATAGCTCGGATCCATGGTTTCGAGGTGGACGTTCTGAATTTGCAAACGCTAGAGTTTTCCTGGTATCAACACTGAATCAACTAGATGCAAAGACGGTCAATATATGGCACATACGTTTTTGCTCTAATTCTAAGGGATAGATAGTCTTTATTATGAAAATTCAAAACTATTATAGACGCATATGCTTCTTTTAAAAATTAAACAATTTCTACACCCCTTACTGTAATGGAAAAATTAATGGGAGGGCCTGGCTCATCAGTGGTGAACCCTCTCGGCGGTTTAGACAGATTAATCTACCATACCGCTGTTATATATATAGACTGGCGAAACCGCTAGGAGGGTTTACCACCGATGAGCCAGGCCCTCCCATTAATTTATCCATTGCAGTAAGGACAGTAGAAATTGTTTAATTTTTGAAATAATCATACGCGTCTATAATAGTTTCGAATTTTCATAACAGATGGCGCGCTAATGTATCATAATATAATAGTCATTATTATACTTAAACAGTGCAGCAAAGAAGAGGAAGGGAAGATGTGGGCAAAGCCAGTAAAGAAGGTATGCAGGGAACAAGGAAGTGTTTATTGACAGATTCCAGAGGAGGAGGCGGCAGACAGACAGTCCAGATGGTGCCGTCAGGAAAGAAAGAGCCGAGATAGCGGTCGATCTGAAGGGGGTTTGTGCGCCGAGAGGACATGGCAGTCTGGGGGAGAAGTCAGTCTAGTGACATCGAGATCTGCGGCAAGGAAAAGACGGCGGAGAGTTACCTCCGGCGCGTGTGGATGATCCTGCGAGGCGGTGCTAGGAGAGACTGACATCGGAGCGACCTACAAGGCGGTGTAGTCCAGGCTGCACGTGTATAGTGTGGAGCGGGAAGCTTCACAAGAGGACATCCACGGCGCTAAGGATTCTTCTGACGAGGAGGTTGAAGACAAGTCCCACTGTTGTATTCCTTCTGTTAGTGAGACATAATAAAGCGCTAACTTTAGCTGCAATCCCTTCGAACTCACATGTGTATCTTTGTGGCATCCTGAGTAGACAAAGTACACGAACAACGTCTGGGTACGACGTAACAATACCAATTTCTTTATTTAGAAAATGTTCATTCATTACTAATCATTCCGTATGTAACAGCAGGATCACTTTGCGAAGTTTAACTAGTTACGATCCATCAAGTCATCAAACAAATATTTCACCAATTCCGTGTAAAGAGATCATTCTATCAGAAAATATCCTCATATCAATACATTATTCCCTTGTAACGAATTATGTTACAAACATAAACTGTCCTGAGATAAATTTTTCTTTTAAACATCAATAATATTAATTATAAGACAATAATACGCGTCATCTATATATAGGAAAATAAAATATTTAAGCACGGAAATTTCTTTTCACACATAAATCAAACTTAATATAACATATATATACATAATTTATGAACATAGTCTTCGTGGACCAATTAAAGGAACTCACTGGCTTAACGGTCGCCGAGATGGTACATCGAGCTCAAGACAGAGATGTCTGGTGTTACATCGTGTTTGGGATGTAATACGTACAGTGAGCCACAACGTTCGACCGTGAATAAAATGATTTATACTATGAACATAGTCTTCGTGGACCAATTAAAGGAACTCACTGGCTTAACGGTCGCCGAGATGGTACATCGAGCTCAAGACAGAGATGGCTGGTGTCACATCGTGTTTGGGATGTAATACGTACAGTGTACGTTCGATCACGAATAAAATGATATATACTATGAACATAGTCTTCGTGGACCAATTAAAGGAACTCACTGGTTTAACGGTCGCCGAGATGGTACATCGAGCTCAAGACAGAGCTGGCTGGTGTCACATCGTGTTTGGGATGTAATACGTTCAGTGGGCCACAACGTTCGATCACGAATAAAATGATATATACTATGAACATAGTCTTCGTGGACCATTTAAAGGAACTCACTGATTTAACGGTCGCCGAGATGGTACATTGAGCTCAAGACAGAGATGGCTGGCGTTGCATCGTTTTTGGGATGTAATACGTACATTGTACAATCGATCGTGAATAAAATGATTTATTCAATAAATACCTTGTATCTATATTCAGTAAAATTAATCAGGCCTCCAGGGAAAAGTTTCTTTTCATGATAGATTCATGTTTAACTTAAGATGACAATTCAAATAAAACAATCATTTGCATCAATTATGAGTAAAAACACTTTCTCCTGAAGGCCTGATTAATTTTACTCAAAATAATTTATAATATGAACATAGTATTTGATACTTCGGCCAGTAAATCTTTTTAATTGTCTCGACGTTTCGACAAAAATCTTTTGTTCTCTTCAGGAGCGAACAAAAATCAAAACATTTGGCAAAGCGTTAAAAATTATTCTAAGGCTGTAAGGGCGTTCTCACGCGATATTTCAAATTTTGTACAAGATTAATTAAAAGTATTTACTGGCCGAAGTATCTTCAATTTGAAGAAATATGAATTCTGGCCAGGTAACCTCTATCTTTTTTTTCACGATTGTATTTGAATATATATTATAGTAGAAGAAAGGACTCTTTTCAAGTTTTCTCTTTGACTTGAGGGTTATAAATGATCCAACATGTGAATGCTGTCTAGATGTTGAAACACCAGAGTGTTGGCTTGCCCTCTGACTAACCAAATTGTACTTGCTTACTTTGACATAATGCCATCTTTCTGTATATACTCAATCTTATGAAAACTTTGGCAAGTTTAGAGATATTTGTACACAAATTTATAAATCACTACTAATTCATTGTGTAAATAATTAAAGATATACACGTATATACAGTTAAACCTGTCTATAGCGCCCTCCTCTTGGGACTCACCAAAATAGGGGGCTATAGAGAGAGGGTGCTATAGACAGGTCACTTTTAATGTAAATCGCATCGTACTACGTATTTAAAATCGGGCGCTATAGAGAGGGAGACGCTATTTAGAGGGGGCGTTATAGACAGGTTTAACTGTACTTGTATATATATATAAATAATTCTAATATAACACAATAGTCTGATAGACTTCGTGCTTCTGTAATAATAAAATTTTAAAAATATCTATACTTAAATCATTAGATAATAAAAAGGTGTATATTTGCGAATACAACTCTTTAATTCAATCCAGTTATACAAGAATTGTTCCAATTTGATATGGAGACCTCCCGGCAAATTACTTTAAAGGAAAAGCACTTACAGCAATTAACGCCACACACCCAATATTAATAAAGTCAAAAGCAAAGTCAATAAATTTATCAACCAAACTCTTTGATACAATAGTGAGAGCTGTCCTGATGTATGCCGCTCCATTGTGGGCAACAGAGCATAAAGACTTATTGGATAGTATACAAGACATATTTATCCGTAGGTTCCTGAATCTGCCCAGATACACTCCAGGCTACCTAATCAGATTAGAAACCGGTCGTATCTCATTGAGTGTAACAGCCTTAAAATTAACCCTGAAGTATTGGCTGCGGGTGTTGAATATGAGCAGTGACAGATTGCCACGTATATGTTTTAATAGAACACGGGAACTGTCTAATGCTTCGGGCACACCCATCGGTTTCATTAAAAAGCTCACCAATCTGCTTAACAATAATGGATCCCCTGCACTTGTTTCCTGTGATGACCCTGAAACGCTGAGGAGCGCGATTACAGGGCTCTTAAAAACAGCGGCAGACCAATCTATACAAAACGACTTTACAAGAATGGATAAATCTAAGCTATACTCTCACTACAAAGACATTCACATATCTTTCATGACGGAGGGATACCTTTTAGATTTTCCTTTCCCGGTTGTAAGACTACTCGCACAAGTTAGAATACTTTCAAGTTGTTTTAGAGAAAACCACACCAAGATGCTCTGCGGTGAGGACCCGACTTGTACCTTCTGTAATTCAAAACTAAAAAATGAAATCACTCACTATATTTTTGATTGCCCTGCTCTGAAAGAAGAAAGAAGAACCCTTATGCTCAAAACTGGGCAACTCTGTGCTTCACTTCCATCAATAATTGACAATATGACCCAGAATAAGTATATTGCTACGGCGTTTTATGGTTTCCACAAGTCCATATCTCAGAAGAAGGCCAAGTGATACTCACTCCTCACTTTCTTACTGCTACTCTTTTTGTGTTGATTTCTTGCTTCCCTCTTTCTTTTTTTTTTCTTTTCTTGTTTTTTTTTTTCATTTTCTTCTTACTCTGTATATATCGTTATTTCCTTTGTCTCACTGCTTTGTTCTTATGCATACCTCTGGTGAATCCTGTATAGGGTCAGTGACCCTAAATAAAGGCTTTTTTGTTGTTGTTTTTTTTTGTTGATATGGAGACCTCAATCCAAGACATAAAAGACCTGGACTTGACTCTACCTGAACTGTGACCTTCCAGTCAGTTCTGAAGGCCATCTTTTAGAAATTCTTGATGCCTAACATCCACGACAAAGTGACTCGTGAGCTTTATGCTCGAATGGTACACTGTAAATTTGAGAGGAAATAAATAAATAAATAATTCAATCCAATATATGACATTTTATCATCTAAATTAATATGATTCTCAAGTTTTCTAGCTTAAAAAAAAAGCCCTTCTACAGGAAAAACAAAATGTGTATTTTTATCCTGTTCTCTCTCTCCTGTAGAATGTATTTTAAGCCCGAGACACAGCTTGAGAATATAAATAAAGTTTTAAAATAAACACATCTGACAGCTGTTTGTACTTT
Source organism: Cordylochernes scorpioides (assembly GCA_030710605.1). Lineage (NCBI taxonomy): Eukaryota > Metazoa > Arthropoda > Arachnida > Pseudoscorpiones > Chernetidae > Cordylochernes > Cordylochernes scorpioides. Next base: position 64,204,846 of record CP092863.1, read on the forward strand.
AAGAAAACATCTTGCTAATTGCCTTCCTCCTCTCATTCTGCCCAGGGGGGAACAATCATTTTTTTGAACAATCATTTTTTTGAAATTAAACAATTTCTACTGCCCTTACTGCAATGGAAAATTAATGGAAGGGCCTGGTTCATCAGTGGTGAACCCTCCCAGCGGTTTCGCCAATTTAATCTACCATACCACTGTTTTATTGCATTTTTCGATCTTCCTTTTATAGTGATACTGATGCTAGACTCTTTGAATGGGTATTTTAGATGAACTATGGACATAAACTTTGAGGACAGTAGAATTACATACAATTATAAATATATTCCAGAGTGGTGAGTTAAACATTAGTAATAAATAAAGGCCAATTAGACCAACCTCTGTAGTGACGAATCAAAATTTATCTTTAAGATAGAATTGATCAAGAATAACCGGATAATGACGGCTATCAAATAATGAAAATAATTTCCCGTTCCAAACGAAGTATTCTTAAACTTATTAATGATCTTGGATATCGAAAATTACGTTCAAAATGAGTCACAAAACTTTTAACAAGGTAAAATCCTTTTCTTTATTTGGGTGTTTTTCAAGCTGGTTATTTTTGTTTCCATTTTCTTTTTAGATTTAATAATGATTCACAATACCTTTTATTGATGATAGAAGAATTTCTTCAAGAGTGTCCTTGCATATCAGCCCTTCTTGGTCCTAAAAGATAGAGATCATGATTTTGTCCTTGGAAAGGGAAATTCTTGTATTTTTCTTGACTGGCGATGTGTTATGGGTCCATGGCATGTATTGTGGCGTTTTAAACAAGGATCATAATGATAAATTCAAGTCACATGTTATCACACCTTCAAAAACCTGAGAATCTTCTCCAGAAAAAGTCTTCATGAGATCTAAACAAATCTCTTTCCAAATTTGCCTCATTTCTCGTGAAATAAATTTTAGCACTCATTTTGAACGTAATTTTCGATATCCAAGATTATTAATAAGTTAAAGAACACTTCGTTTGGACAGGGAAGTGTTTGCATTATTTGATAAATCGTCATTGTCTGGTTATTCTTGATCAATTCCTATGTTAGAGCTAAATTTTGGTTCGTCACTACAGAGGTTGGTCTAAATGGTCTTAATGGTAGATTAAACTGACGAAACCGCTGATGAGCCAGGCCCTCCCATTAATTTTTTCATTGCAGTAAGAACAGAAGAAATTGTTTATTTTTAAAAAGAATCATACCCGTCTATAATAGTATCGAATATTGATAACAGATGGCGGGCTAATGCATCATAATTGGTCTTTCTTTATCACTAAGGTTTAAATCACCAGTCTGGAAGCTCTGAATCCTTCTTTGTATTGTGTTTCTATTCATGGCTTCGTTTCCATATACACAGGCTTCGAGTGAATTACAGTGGCTGAAATATCTCCAGACTTAAACAGAACTCCATCACTGACTATTGCCGCGGATTCTTTCCCACACATTTAAAAAGTTCTTCTACAATAACTACATATACCAATCCAACCACATTCTTACAATTTCACTTACCTTCATAGCCAACTTATTATATTTATTGCTGCCTCCCAAGTAATAGAATGAATTTCATTTTCACTGATGTGCAGGAGGGGAACAAAATTGGTATGTTTCATACCAATTTTCATATAAAAAATAATTTATAAAATATATATTAAGAATGTTTATAATATGATGCACTATCGCGCCATCTGTTATCAAAATTCGAAACTATTTTAAAAACGTAAGATTCTTTTTGAAATTAAACAATTTCTACTGCCCTTACTGCAATGGAAAAATTAATAGGAGGGCCTGGCTCATCAGTGGTAAACCCTCCCAGCGGTTTCGCCAGTTTAATCTACCATACCGCTGTTATATTGCATTTTTGGAACTTCCTTTTATATTGATACTGTTGCTAGACTCTTGTCCATAGTTCTTCTAAAATACCCATTCCAAGAGTCAAGCAACAGTATTACTATAAAAGGAAGTTCCAAAAATGCAATATAACAGCGGTAAGGTAGATTAAACTGGCGAAACCGCTGGGAGGATTCACCACTGATGAGCCAGGCCCTCCCATTAATTTTTCCATTGCAGTAAGGACAGTAGAAATTGTTTAATTTCAAAAAGAATCTTACGCCTTTAAAATAGTTTCGAATATTAAGAATGTACCTAGAGATGCATATCGACTTTTGATAACACATCAGAACGATGATCTCCAGACATGGATCTTCGGGACTAGGCAGGAGGACAACGGCCATCCTTGCGTCAGCGAAGTGCCGAATTTATCGGTACATCGTACAGGTGGGACTGGGTGGTGGAATTGAGGACATTGCCTGGAAGAGGACACTTGTACGGTGGGAAAGACTCCCCGGCTGAAAATTTAAATTTTCAAATATTAATTCTTCTTCAAATTATTATATTGCCACGTGGAAAATTGGGGAAGACAAAAACTTCAGGAGGGGACAGCAATTTATTTCAGGGCAGGACAAACTATGAAAGGTAAACAAAAGATAAGCCACGAGGGAAAATTTACAGAGTCGCCAGATATGAACATAAAAATGACCACTCTGTTAATAAAAAATAATAAAATTAATAAATACCATGTTACAATATAATAAGGCAAAAAACCCTAGTTGGGAAAGCTTTAGAACCTGATGTCCCTGGTTCGAACACGCTTTTCGTTATCTTTTTATTTTCTCTAATTATTTTTGTGATCTCTTCCTCATTTTGTAAATATTGACTGAGTTGTCATTTGTTTTAATTCTCAATTGTCAGAACGATGTATTATTTTCATAACCAAAGTAAGTAAAAAGATCAAATATGTGAAATAAACTCTGAGAGAAAACTGACAAAAGCTATAACAAGACTTAGAACAAAACACTATAAAGGAATAACAATACATCCAGGTGGCACAAGAACTTACAAGGCATGTAACAACTGTCCTGGTGTGGAACTAACACCTACCTACATATTCTCATCACCAGCAATGACCGCAGCCTTGCAGAAAATTGACATAGACCCGGATCAGCAGCTTTACAAACCCAAGATAGTGGATATTGCTGCTGCTGTGATAGAGATGTATGGAGACATCTGAGACTCTTCTTTGGACAGGACAACAACAACAACCAAAGTAAATAACTTTACTAGCGATGATAAATAATGAACCAACCACACCAGTTATGGTTTAAGGCTATGGCTCTCATCAGTACAGGGGCGGCTTCAATTTCACATCCTTAAGAGAGGAGTTATGTACCTGGTCGAATTTATCAAACCGTTTTTTACTAGGATGAAGAACATAAGGCGTTGCTCTGATGCATGATCAAAGAAAGAGATGCCTGTATAGGTGCACGGATATATATATAATTAGCAATAAACGAATATACTATGTGTATGTGCTAAAAGTGTTGCACGCAGTTTATACCTTCATTCTAAATGAAGTCAGCTATACAATCAGGTATAAATGTAGTGTAGAAACTGGTTTAAATGTCAGCGTTGTTGTACTTGTAGTGATTGTTGTGTTGTACTTGTGGTGTTGTGATTGTTGTTGTACTTGTGGTGTTGTGGTTGTTGTTGTACTTGTGGTGTTGTGGTTGTTGTGTTATGATTGTTCTGTTGTACTTGTTGTGTTGTGATTGTTGTGTTGTACTTGTGGTGTTGTGGTTGTTGTGTTATACTTGTTGTTGTGTACTTGTGTTGTACTTGTTGTGTTGTGATTGTTGTGTTGTACTTGTGGTGTTGTGGTTGTTGTGTTGTACTTGTGTAGTTGTGGTTGTTGTGTTATACTTGTTGTTGTGTACTTGTGTTGTACTTGTTGTGTTGTGATTGTTGTGTTGTACCTGTGGTGTTGTACCCTGTGTTGTTGTGGTTGTTGTGTTATATTTGTTGTTGTGTACTTGTAATGTTGTGGTTGTGTTGTACTTGTAGTGTAATCGTGTTGTACTTGTTGTGATTGTTGTGTTGTATTTGTAGTGTTGTACTTGCCATGTTCCAGTAAATATCTACAAGCATTAATGTTGTTGTTGTGTCCAATGAATAGCCTCAAATATCTCTATACATCTCTATCACAGCAATGCCCTCTATCTACAAGCATCAATAAAAGCGATAGTTAACCAGCCATGCCATCACAGCTGCAGTCAGGCGAAGAACTCACGTGAGAAGAACGGGAGGCGTCTTCCATTAGTCAGCTCAATTTGCCAAAATTTTGTTATTTTTGAATCGGCCTTTGGCAACACCGTTGGCTGCCGGAGCATTCCAGTGACTGCCCTATGTCTCACTGTTACCACCAAAGCTCTTGGTAACAACCTATGGACAAATATCATCGCAATAAGCTTCTTAAGTTGTACTAAGTTTATTAAGTTAAAATAGCAAGTTCTTCTCTTCTTCTTCAAGAGCGTTAGGGTCTTTTATTTTCCATTTCCAATTCTATTTTGACACTTGATATTTATAAAAATATAATTCTCTATTCATCATAAAATTGTAAAAAAAGTGTTAAAATTACCAATATATTCTCACAATAAGTATATTTTTTATTTTAAAAAACGCTAGCTTTTTTTGAAGCGTTAATCGCTCTTCAACGGGCTTTCTATAATATCGACTTTATCCCACCAGGAAATATTTACAAAAACCTTTTATAGTAAGTTCGTTGAAGAGCTATTAACGCTTGAAAGCTAGCGTTTTTTAAATAAAAAAGATACTCATTGTGAGAATATATTTAAAATACAATATAACGCGGCTGATGATTGTAAAACGAAAATTAAAATTATTTGTAATTTTAATAAAAATATAATTGTTATAAAATAATTATTAACTTTCGAATTTTCATAACAGATAGCGCGTTAATGCATCATAATGTTAGCTCATTGTTAGGTTTTTTTTTTTCAGAGACAATTCCATTTTAGCTTAGGATTTTAATAAACTTGATAATAAGTTAAGGCTTCAAAACTTACCATTTTAACTAAACAAAGAAACTCAATTGAAATTATATTTTTCGTAAATTGGGTATGTATATCTACATTTACAATTATTTTTAAAATCTTAATTTATGAACCAATATAAAAAAAAATTGTAATGCAAGATTTAAACGTTAGCTCATTATTAGGTTTTTATTTTTTATTTTCTAGAGACAATTCTATTTTGGATTAAGGTTTTCTAAATAATTTCAATAGTATAAACACGCTAACCAATGTCAAGATAATTCTAATGAATTTATTTATTAAGTTCAAATAACAAGTATTCAAGTGTTAGCTCATTATCAGACCTTTTATATTTTTCATTTTGACTATTTCTTTCCATTTCCAATTCTATTTAGACTTGAGATTATATAAATAATTGCAAATGTATAAATATAATATACTAATAAAAAAAATATTGCAATGCAAGCTTCAAGTGTTAGCTCATTATCAAGCCTTTTTTTTATTTTCCAGAGACAATTCCATATTTTGGATTAAGATTTTAAAATAATTACAAAAATATAAACACATTATATCAATGTCAAAATAATTATAATGAATTTCTTTATTAAGTTAAAATACCAAATATTCAAGTGAAAAAATAGTATAAATGTGATATTGTACTGGGATAAGGTGCATAATTATGAAAAAAAGTCATCTCCTTATCGTGCAACTGAAAGTTGCTGATGGCTTGCGCCATCTATCGGAATAAATATCAACTATTCTGGAATAATTAAAAATCAACGAGAATAGTTTATATTTATTCCGATAAATGGCGCAAGCCATCAGCAACTCTCAGTTGCACGATAAGGAGATGCCTTTTTTCATAAATATTCAAGTGTTAGCTCATTGTAAGGTCTTTTTATTTTCCATTTTGACCATTTTCTTTCTATTTCCAATTATAGTTTGATTAGAGATTTTAAAATATTGCCACGGGGAAAATTAGGGAAGACAAAAACTTCAGGAGGAGACAACAATTTATTTCAGGCAAGGACAAACTATGAATGGTAAACAAAAGATAAGCAAAAGAGCGAAGTATACAGAGTAGCAAAATATAAACATAAAAATTACCACTCTGTTAATAAAAATAATAAATGCTTTGTTACATAGCTTCTTCCCTATGGGAGCTGTGACCCACAGCTAGCAATTATTGTAGATACTGACATGGATCTGACGTGCTTCTGCCAAGGATTCCATCGAAGTCTTGGAACTTTGTCCCTAGTACCTTTGCGTCCTTTTTCTTGCGGCGTGAAGAGCGTCGTCATATCGTCTATAGGGACATCGTTGGCAAGGACAAAACTATGAATGGTAAACAAAAGATAAGCCACGAGGGAAATTTACAGAGTAGCAAAATATAAAAATGACCACTCTGTTAATAAAAATAATAAAATTAATAAATGCTTTGTTACAATAGAATTGAAAATGTATAAATACAATAAACCAATGTCAAGAAATCAAGTGTTAGCTCACATTATCAGGTCTGTTTTTATTCCAGATACAATTCAATTTCGACTTAAGATTTTAAAATTAATTTCAAAAGTATATAAACACAATATACCAATGAAAATTAGAAACTATTTAAGACGCGTAAGATTCTTTTTTAAATTAAACAATTTCTACTGCCCTTACTGCAATGGAAAAATTAATGGGAGGGCCTGGCTCATCAGTGGTGAACCCTCCCAACGGTTACTGTAGAGCCAGGCCCTCCTATTAATTTTTCCATTGCAGTAAGGGCAGTAGAAATTGCTTAATCTCAAAAAGAATCTTACGAGTCTAAAATAGTTTCTAATTTTAATAACAGATGGCGCGCTAGTGCATCGTAATACAATATACCAATGTAAAGATAATTGTTATAATTATAGATAATTATAAAAGGTTTATTTATTGAGTTAAAATGTCAAGCTTTCAAGAGTTAGCTCTTTGTAAGGTTTTTTTTTTTAAATTATTTTCCATAGACAATTCCATTTTGGCTTAATATTTTCAAAATAATTTCAAAAGTATAAACACAATATATCAATGTCAAGATAATTCTAATAAATTTCTTTATTATAAGCCAAAATAGCAAGCTATCAAGTGTTGGCTTATTATGAGATCTTTTATTTTTTCCAGAGACTAATTCTATTTCAGATTAAGATTCTTAAAACAATTGCAAAAGTATAAACACAATGTATAAACACATTATATCAATTAAGATTATTGCAATAATTTTCCTCATTAAGTTAAAATTGCAAGCTTTCGATTATCAAAATACGAAACTATTATAGACGCGTATGATTCTTTTAAAAATAAAACAAATTCTACTGTCCTTACTGCAATGGAAAAATGGAAAATTAAAAAAAGACCTTACAATGAGTTAACACTTGAATATTTATGAAAAAAAGGCATCTCCTTGACGTGCAACTGAAAGTTGCTGATGGCTTTCGCCATCTATCGGAATAAAAATAAACTATTCTTGTTGATTTTTAATTATTCCAGAATAGTTTATATTTATTCCGATAGATGGCGCAAGCCATCAGCAACTTTGAGTTGCACGATAAGGAGATGCCTTTTTCAAAGCTTTCAAGTGTTAGCTCATTATCAGGCCTTTTATATTTCTAGAGACTTTTGGCTTAAGATTTAAAAAAACAATTTCAAAAGTAGAAACACAATATACCAATTTCAAGATAATTCTAATAAATTTTTGTATTAGGTTCAAATGGCAAGTTTTCAAGTGTTAGTTCATTGAAAGGTATTTTTTATTTTCCAGAGACAATTCTATTTCTCGGCCAAAATTCTCAAATTGAGAAAGTATAAACGCACACATATACCAAGATCAATATAGTTATAATAAGTTTTTCATTGAGTTAAAATGGCAAGCTTTCAATTGTAAGCTCATTATCAAAATTTGAAACTATTATAGCCATGTATGATTCTTTTAAAAATTAAACAATTTCTACTGCCCTTACTGTAATGGAAAAATTAATGGGAGGGCCTGGCTCATCAGTGGTGAACCCATCCATTAATTTATCCATTGCAGTAAGTGTTGTATATATATTAATTAATTGTTCCACAGAGTGTGTGTAAGCTCACAGGTAAATAGGCGCTAACCGAAACAGAAAAAAGTTCCTTTGTTTCAATATTAGTTTTCCTTTTATATTTTGTTCTCTCTCTTGTAAATCATTAAATATAATGTTTCATTAATAATTATTGGAATCAGTTTCATAAAAAATTCTAAGCAAAGTCAACAATTGGTAGCAGAGCGTGGTTGTTTGATATAAAGCTCAAAAGCGAAAATATTTAAACTGAAGATTAAGCAAGAAGTTTATTCTGATCGGTAAACTGAAGCACTTATAAGAAGATTAAAGGTATTTATATAGATTAAGTTAAATTATATCTATATATTGCATGTTTAAAAGCTACCCAATATTTAAATAAATTTAAAATATATATTTGTTTTTAAATTATATTGGTTTGTTTATATTAGCTCAAAAGGCGAAAATGGCCGAATATAATTTTTTATCCCAAACAAAAATTGAACCATTAACAGGAACTAATTATCAAATATGGGCGTTAAAAATCGGCGCAGTCCTGAGAGGAAGAAAATTATTTAAATGTGTAATTTCCAATCCAGAACCTGATATGGAAGACAAAAGTTCTTGGGAGATTTGGAGTGATAAAAATGATGAAGCTTTTGGGATAATCATCACAACATTGACTAATGAACAAGCTGGAATGTTCATAGGTGAAACAAATGCTAAGAAAGTATGGGACTCACTGAAAAAAAACATACACAGGCAATTTGGAAGATAAAATTATTGATATAGGCTTTGAATTAAAGAACATTAGAATAAAAGATAATGAAACTGTAGATGAATATATAACAAGGGCAAAAAATATTGCTGCTAGAAGTTCATCATTTGGGCATCAATTTACCTCAAGAGAACTTTCATTTCATATTGTCAGAGGCATACATCCAAGGTATGAAAATATTGCTATTGTCTTACGATCAAAGAGAGAGGCAACAATTGAAGAGATTCAACAAACTCTAAAAGAAGAGGAGTCAAGAAGAAATATGAGATTAAATCAATCGGTTGAGAATGGGCATGAACAAGTATACAGAATTAAAGATAGAAAAGTTAAACAATTTCAGCCAAAAAGATGTTTTGTTTGTAATAAAAAGGGACATATAGCTAATGATTGCTGGTTTCGAGATAAACAGAAACAAGGATATCAAAAGAAATGGACTCCTGATTATAGAAATCACAAATACAGTAGGGAACATTCGAATAACCTAGTGGATACTGTGAAAAGAGGAATTAATGAGCAAGAATTTGAAACATATGTAAAACAATTTGAATATTCACCAGATAGGAGAAATGATAGGCAAATATGGTGTATAGATTCAGGATGCACTGCACATTTAACCTCAAACATAACTTTGATGGAAAATGTGATGGATTATGAAAGTGAAATCAACCTAGCTGAGAAGGGCAAAACTACCCAAGCCATAGCCAAAGGAGATATGAGACTTACTACATGCACAAGTGAAGGCCAAGAAAATATTCGCATCAAAGATATCTTACATGTACCAAGTTTAAGGAATAATTTCTTGTCAGTATACGAATTAGTCAACAAAGGAAATTCAGTTATTTTCAATAAGAATGGAGCAAAAATTTACAATGAAGGGAATGATTTAGTTGCTGAGGCATATATTAAAGGTAGAATGTTTATGATTGAAACAAAACTAAGAAATGTACCAATAGCAAAAAATGAAAATGTCATGGTTATAAATACACATTTATCAAATAAAAATAGCAATATAAGTTTATGGCATAAAATATTAAACCATATAAATGAAGAATACATGGAAAAAATGATTCAAGGACATTTTTTAAGAGGATTGGATCTAAAATTCGAAAGGTTACCAGAGTGCGAAGCATGCATAATGGGAAAACTGGTTCAGAAGCCATATAATATTACAGAAAATTATACAGTTAAGCCCCTGCAGTTGATTCATATGGATTTATGTGGACCAATGCCATGTCAATCTTTAGGAGGATCTAAGTATTTTCTTGTTATAGTAGATGATTACAGTAGAAGAATCTTTGTATATTTCCTGAGATCAAATGATGAGACCTTTGAAAGATTTGAAGAATTTAAAGCAAGAGCCGAAAACGAATTAAGTCTTAGAATAAAAGATGTAAGAACCGAGAATGAAACTGAATTTTGTAACTCTAGATTTAAAGGACTTTTCAAGAGAAGTGGGATCCATCACCAACTTACCACATTATACTCACCACAAAGTAATGGAGTCGCAGAGAGAGTGAATAGGACTCTTATAGATACAGCAAGAACCTTACTAATTGACTCAAAATTACCCATGAAGTTTTGGGCAGAGGCAATTGCTACAGCTACATACATTAAGAATTGTACACCCCACAGGTCTATCAAGCACCATACACCTATGCAGAGATGGAATGGCAGTAAACCATCGGTCAAACACATTCGAATATTTGGATGTTTGACACATTGGCTTGAGAGCAAACCAAGAAGAAACAAGTTTTCACCAAAGGGTAGAAAGGGAATATTTATTGGCTATTCCATTAAAAGAAAAGCTTACAGAATATATGATATAATGACAAAGAGAATTCATGAAGTCAGATCAGTAAAATTTAGTGAAGATAAGAGAGGAATTGATTATGCAAATGACATCCTTTATCGAAAATGGCTTCCAACTGGGGCAGAAATCTGCAGTTGTGCTCCTGGATCTTTCGAGTGCATATGATACAGTGTGGATTGATGGCTTGATTTATAAACTTGCTAAAGTGCTAAAATGCAAACAAACCCTCAATCTTTTGTCTTCTCTTCTCTCACCCAGGAAATTCACAGTATACCTTAACTCTAAATCTAGCAAGGAATATACTATATATAATGGCCTCCCACAGGGATCAGTCTTGTCTCCACTTCTTTATAACTGGTACACCCATGATATTCCCCAAACAACTTCAAAAAAAATTATTTACGCAGATGATACAGCCATTCTTGCCCAAGCAAAGACTTTCGAGGAACTGGAAATTCAACTGAATAAAGATCTTGAAACTCTACATAATTACTTTGAAAACTGGTCTCTGAGGCTTAATCCTGCAAAATCTGTACATTGCTGTTTCCATCTTAACCATCACAGAGCTGAAAGAAAACTCAACCTATTTATCAATAACTCTCAGATAACTCATAGCGAACATCCCAAATACCTAGGCATTCATCTTGACCGCACTCTCACCTTCAAAATTCATCTCACCAAGTTAAAGGGGAAACTATCATCACGTAACAATATCCTCCATAAGCTGGCCGGCTCTTCCTGGGGCAGTGATGCCAACACCCTGCGTACTTCTGCCTTGGCATTGATCTTCTCCACGGCTGAGTATTGTGCTCCAGTCTGAGAGGGGAGCTGCCACACGAAGCTAATAGACACACAATTAAATTCTACCTTACGAATTATAACAGGGGTTTGCCAACCTACAAGAATCGACTGGCTTCCAGTTCTTGCTCACATCTCTCCACCTGAGCTACGCAGAAAGGAAGCCACCAAGAAAATGTACCAAAAACTCTTGGATTCACCCGACCTCGAAATTAACCCTATCCTACAGTCTCCCCCAAATCATAGACTAAAATCAAGGAAGCCGATATGGTCCAGAGGAAACCAACTTCTCTCCCAAAATTTTAATATCTCAGAAGATGGACAAATTCCTGGATCAGCTCCGATATCCCAAACAAGAACCTCATCACAAGCCCAAGTGTCAAGATCCCAGGTTTTTCCCTCCCTCGACTAGAATGGGTGCTTCTAAACCGCTTTAGGACAGGTCAGGGAAGGTGTGCAGAGCTGATGAAGTTATGGGGCTACACCAAAGATCCAAATTGTGCCTGCAACGTCCCACAATCAATGTCCCATATACTAGATGACTGCCCGCTGTACAAATTCAATGGAGGAATCTCCAATCTCCATTCTGTCACCCCGGAAGCCCTGAACTGGCTGAAGGCCTTGCCTCTCAGACTTTAATGACCGATATGTCCTCACTTCTTTTTTTCTAGATTTAATTCATTTTGTCTCCTCTCTAATTGTAAATACGCTGCTGTATCACCTCATAAGCATAGATAAATAAATAAATATTCAGGAATATACTAATTGTGATAATTTGACCTATAAAGGAAATTGTGAAGAAATAGTTGCTGAAAACTTTCATATCTTGAAAGAAGACAATCCTGTCACAGAGAGTGAAATGAAGTCTCAGGAGGATACTTCAGTAAAACTTGGTAGTGACTGTGAAAATGAGTCATCACAAACTGAACCGATATAGGAAAGATGAGTAAAAGGAGGAAGAAAGAAAGGAGAAACAAAGAGCATCTTAGAAGAACGGCACAAAACAAGATTTGAAGAACAAGAAAGAAAATTGATCAAAGAAGGAGTTCGACGCTCACAAAGAATAAAATATAGGAATGATGCAAACTTAATTGTGGAAATAGATCATTATATCCCGGAGAACTTTAAAGAAGCAATGGATAGTGGAGAAAGAAATGAATGGCACAAAGCAATGGAAGAAGAGCTCAGTGAGATAGAGAAACATAAAGTATGGACACTAGTACCAAGGGAAAATGGCATGAAAGCCATCAATAGTAAATGGGTCTACAGTACAAAAATAAAACTCAAATGACGGCATATATAAAAGAAAGGCCAGACTGGTTGCTGTTGGATGAAATCAAAGATATGGTGTGGACTATAAGGAATCTTTTTAACCTGTACTCAAAAAGGAAAGCTTGAGAACAATAGTAGCTCTTGCAACACAACAGAATTTAATCATAAAGACTTAGGATGTGAAAACAGCTTATCTCTATGGTGAGTTAGAAGAGACAGTATACATGAGACAACCAGATGGTTTTATGCAAAAAGGAGAAGAAAACAAAGTGTGTAAATAGGAAAAAAGCCTGTATGGTCTACCACAATCAGGAAAATGTTGGAACAAAAATATCAATGGAATTTTATTCCAGTTGGGAATGATTAGAACCAAATGTGATCCATTTGTCTATAAACTACAGAGAGGAGAAGAGTATGCAATACTGGGTCTATATGTAGATGATCTCATCATTGCTGGAACTAGTAAGAAAATTAATGACAACCTAGCCTCAGAAATAGAAAAATATGTTACTCTAACAGAAAAGAAAGATAGCGAACCATTTATTGTTATTGAAATAAAAAGGACAGAAGATGGATTTTATCTATCTCAGACTAGTTATATTGATACAATTCTTCACAGATTTGGACTGGAAGAATGCAACAGTGTGCAGACACCTGGAGATCAAAATCAAAATTTGGATGAGTATTAGGACTCTAAGTCAGTAGATAAACTGTATACCAGGAAATGATTGGATCACTAATGTACCTTTCTACGGGTACTCGACCGGACATATCCTTCAACGTCAGCAATTTATCACAGTATAGTAATGATCCAAGAGAAATACACTTAACTGGAGTTAAAAGGATTTATAGATATCTGAAGGGAACAATAAAAAAAAGTTGGCATATAAGTCAAAAGACAACAACATCACAATAAGTACTGATGCGAGCTGGTGCACAACCCGAGACGCAAAATCCTATTCAGGCTATACAGTCAAACTTGGCAACAACTTAATAAACTGGAGAAGTAGAAGCAAAATTTAGTAGCCTTGTCTACATGTGAAGCAGAACTTATTTCAATATGTGAAGGCATTTCAGAAGTATTATGGTTAAAGGGATTACTAGAAGAACTTTGTGAAAATTTAACTTTCCCAATTACCTTGAAAAGTGACAGCCAGGCTGCAATAAACTGGATACAATCTGACAAAATTACTTCACGAACAAAGCGCATAAACCGAAAATATTATTTTGTGAAAGAGGAAATTCAAAATGGAATCAAGCTGGAATACAATAAAAGTGAAGACATGGAGGCGGATATACTAACGAAGAGTCTCCCTAAGGACAAACTACGATCAGTTTCATTAAAAATATTCTAAGCAAAGTCAACGGTAAGGGCAGTAGATATTGTTTAATTTTTTAAAGAATCATACATGTCTATAATAGTTTCGAATTTTCATAACAGATGGCACGCTAATGTATCATAATGCATCGTAATGTTATTTTTCAGAATCAATTTATTTTGGATAAAGATTTTTAAATAGGTCATGTAATAAGCTAACGTTTGAAAGTTTACTATTTTAACTTGATAAAGAAACTTAATTGCTATTACAACAACAACAAAAACTTTATTAAGACACTACTGTCTTACAAGGGATTCCCCTAAGAGGTTATATATGTACATGAGTGAGGAGGAAAAGCAATTTAGAGGGGAGGGGGAGCAATCAGCCGTTGTCTGTGGAGTTGAGCACTTCTCCCCTCATTTTATCAATCGCCTTGAAATTTTAAAATATTTATAAACAAATGTTTTATCCAGAAGGAAAGTAGTAAAAATTTTATATACATGTTGTTCATTATAGTGAGTTAGCCCCGAAATTTCGTGAATTTCCAGTCTTTTCCTGCAGAAATGGGCAATGGAATAGACTTAATTGCCCATTATATTTTCGTATATTGTGTATGTATATATACATTTGCAATTATTTTTAAAATCTTTAATCAAAATGGAAATGTGTCTGCAAAATGACCTGATTATAAGCTTGAAAAAACTTTCCATTTTAACTTAATAAAGAAAAATATTATAATTTTCTTGATAATGGTATTGTGTTTATATTCTGCAATTTATTTTTAAATTCTTAAGTCAAATAAAAAGAAAAATGAGAATGTTTAGATTAAAGGTATGTGCGTGAATATGTATATTGTAACAAAGTATTTATTATGAAAAAGGCATCTCCTTATCGTGCAACTGAAAGTTGCTGATGGCTTGCGCCATCTATCGGAATAAATATCAACTATTCTCGTTGAGTTTTAATTATTCAAGAATTGGCCAAATACCCATTCTTGATTAATCAAGAAAAGCTAACCACGGATGCGTTTCCGGCTGTTGGCCCTCATCAGCGTGGTGCAAGCTGTACCTCAACGACCAAAATATTGGTCATTCAGGCATCCTGAAAAATCATGAAACGGGTAGTTAAGGCCAGAATTGCGTGAAACCCCGACACAATGTGAAAAAAACACACAAATGTGACATTGTACTGGGATAAGATGCATAAATTAAGAAAAAGGCATCTTCTTATCATGCAACTGAAAGTTGATGATGGTTTGTGCCATGGCTTGAGGTACAGCTTGCACCACGCTGATGAGGGCCAACAGCCCGAAACACGTCCGTGGTTAGCTTCTCTTGATTAACCAAGAATGGGTATTTGGGTAATTCTGGAATAATTAAAAATCAACAAGAATAGTTGATATTTATTCCGATAGATGGCGCAAGCCATCAGCAAATTTCAGTTGCACGATATGGAGATGCCTTTTTCATAATTTATGCACCTTTTCCCAGTACAATATCACATTTGTACTATTCTTTTCACAAAGTATTTATTATTTTATTATGAAAATTAGTAACTATTTAAATTTTCATAACATGGAAAAAATTTCCATTGCAGTAAGGGCAGTAGAAATTTTTTAATTTCAAAAAAAATATTACGCGTCTATAATAGTTTCTAATTTTCATAACAGATGGCGCGCAAGTGCATCGTAATATTATTTTATTAACAGAGTATATATTTTTTTCTGTTTATTACCAATCAAGATATACAATAAAAATATTACAAAAGGAATTAAACTATAAAAAGTAATGATACCCTTGTATATAATCGGTTTTATATCAATATTAAATATCATAGAATATTTTGAATAAATGTAGGACGCATCAAATTGATTCAACAATATATAGAGTAATTGTATTAAAATATTGTCTTAACTAATAAAAAAAAATTATTCTGAAGAAAATAATTTTAATATCAACATATAGATGGCACCATATGTTCCATTTCAGAAATGCACTGCTTATCAACGTTCCGATTAACGACAAGTTCGCATTTACGACGGACTCAATAGGATAACGTGACAGAGAGAAAATTATAGAGCGATTTTTCAAGTAACCAGGTTCAAAGAGAAAGAGTGAGTATATGATTTTGGTTATTGAACTGCTTTCTAAGCTAACTATTGTTGTCTCTATATTTCAATCAAACATATGCTACAGGTTTCTGGATATGAGTTTCTTTTATCTTTATTAACACACACACGGCTTTATTAAGACCGCAGGTCTTATACAGATTCACCACAGAAAGGAAGCATAGATGGAGCTCCTATACAGGCAGCGCAGAACAAAACAATTGTTCTAAATATACACATATACAGATTTATTAAGACTACCGGTCTTATACAGACTCACCACAGGAAGGAAGCATAGATGGAGCTCCTATACTCCAGGTAGCACAGAACCCAACAACAGCCTCCAGATCCAACGCATGTCCAGTGGCCACAGAACTTTTATCTTTATTTTAACGTGATCTCGAGATTTCGGGCATCTCTGCCCTTCTATAGGTGTACATAGAAACGTATATACGTTTTACATATACATTATTATGTACTCTGTAGAAGGGCGGAGACGCCTGAAAGCACAAGATAACGTTGATATAGATAAAAGTTCTGTGGCCACTGGACATGCGTTGGATCTGGAGGCTGTTGGGTTCTGTGCTGCCTGGAGTATAGGAGCTCTATCTATGCTTCCTTCCTGTGGTGAATCTGTATAAGAATGGTTGTCTAAATAAAGCTGTGTGTGTCAATAAAGATAAAATGAACTCATCTCCAGAAACCTGTGGCATTTATTTGATATATTAATGTAAATTTATGTTAAGTCTTCATACCTTCTTCCCCCTTATTCGATACATTGTAAATAACATTTCTGATTATCTTTACTATTACTGTATTCTTGTTTATACCCTCTCCTATACTCAAAGAATCTATATGAGACCAAAAGGTCTTAATAAATATTCTTATTGTTGTTCAAATATATATATATATATGTGGCAATATAATATATAATAATGTGGGGAAAGAGAAATAATCACACCACAAATTGGAAGAGAAAGGACCCAGGCAACCAGAGAGAGATGGAGAGCGACGGACCCGGCACCGCCAGGCGGCCGGCCGTTCGTATCGCACACAATCACCCAACTGTCTTAATGGTCCTGAGGTTCCAAGTAACGGCCCCTGTGGTCCCCCCTGGAATGTCGCTGGTGTCTCAAATGACCGGACTTTAGCTGCTGTCTTTCTCTGGGTTGACTGTAGGTTTTCTTTATTATTCCCGGAAGAGCATATATTATGACATATATATACATATATGAAAAAATAGTACAAATGTAACATTGTACTTGGATAAGGTGCGTAAATTAAGAAAAAGGCATCTCCTTATCGTGCAACTGAAAGTTGCTGATGGCTGGCGCCATCTATCGGAATAATGCCTTTTTCTTAATTTACGCACCTTATCCAAATACAATGTTACATTTGTACTATTTTTTCACATTGTGTAGCGTCCTCACGCAATTCTGGCCTTAACTACCCGTTTCATGATTTTTCAGGATGCCTTAATGACCAATTTTTTGGTCGTTGAGGTACAGCTTGCACCACGCTGATGAGGGCCAACAGCCCGAAACGCGTCCGTGGTTAGCTTTTCTTGATTAATCAAGAATGGGTATTTGGCCAATTCTGGAATAATTAAAAAATCAACGAGAATAGTTGATATTTATTCCGATAGATGGCGCCAGCCATCAGCAACTTTCAGTTGCACGATAAGGAGATGCCTTTTTCTTAATATATATATATATTACACGACCTAATTGCGTTTTAGCTTCAAAATTTTGAACCGAAAATTAGTTTAAACTTCATATCCAGTTATATATTTCCCTAGTAGAATTTCCAATTCTTTTAAGATCATCAAATACCCAACATTATGTGTTATAGATTAGAGGAGTCTAGATTATTTCATTTTATAGAAAGAGATGACATACAATATTGACAGAAAGTACCTTGACAAATTGGAGATTGGATATATATTTGATAGGTTAGAGGATCAATTTTATCAATAGATAAAAAGAATTGCAAGGTGATAGCATAAAAATTAGAATATCCTTATCATGCATCTAAATTTTTATGATGGTAATGTTACATCCATTAAGAAAAATTCTAATCTGAAATTTGACTTTTCCCTATTTCTGGAAATCATCCTATACACTATATCTAGATAGAACAGGAAGAAAGTCTAAGGATGTGTTTTAGGCTGTTGACATAGATCGACGTTCATTAAGCTGTTAATTGTATATTGACAGCAGAGTATTACTGTCATTGACTTATTATTTATCATCATATAACTGTTACACCATCCAACTCATTCCGGACCATATATACCCGGCCATCCTTGTAGCCCTCTATATGGCAGACATCAATCCAGAAGAGGACATTCATACGGATAAGGCACCTTTGTTGGCTGGTATTGTGATCAGGGTGCATGGACCGATCTGATCTGCTCCATGGACAAGACACCACAGCCATTTATCATCATCATACATGTATATAAGTCAGACCAAATAAATAACTATCATCTTGTGTCGTCTTCTTGCCTTTCCTAAATCCTATATGCCATCGAGGATATAAGACTGTATCTACACGATCAACAAACATTGATGTTTCTTTTTCATTCAAGAGAATGGTATAGAAGATCTATAAACAATTCAAAAAGTTCACAATTCGATAAAATAATTCCTTGAATAAATATTAAAATAAAAACATAAAGCCTCCAGGGAAAAGTTTCTTTTGAAAATAATTTTTATTTAAAAAATATCTCGAGCTTTCGGGCAAGTACGCCCTTCTACGGGAGAAAAGGATTTATATGATTAATACGCCAATAAAATATGATTTAAAATTAAATAAAGTCCATTTACTATTTACATTTGTTTTAAAGCATGGTCAACACGGGCTTCTGTTGCGCGTGCTTCACTTGGGGGTTATGGGCTGGGCTCAGGGAATATAATGTTATAAATTTCCGGAATATCTATTCTTCTGTTAATGCTATTGTGCTTTCTGGATATGATGGATTCTATTATAAGTCTCTGTAGTCTATTGGGGATGTTGGAGTAATGGGTCTTTGGTTCTGATACGGAGAAGGAATGGCCTGTTTCTCTTATATGTTGGTATACTAAAGATCTACTGTCTTGATTATCGATATTTCGTTTATGTTCTGATACTCTTATATTCAAATGTCTGCCAGTTTCGCCGACATATTTGGTTTTGCATTCGTTGCATTCTATGGAGTTAATGGCATTCTTAATATTGGAAGGATAATCAATGGTATTGTTCTTTGTTATGGGGTTTCTTAGTAACGAATTTAAATTAGGTGAGTTTCTGAAAAAGTTTTTGATTCCAAATTTCTTCAGATGACGGGCTATAGAAACAGATACTGGTGAATAGGGAATACTGCTAATGGATTTATAGATTGGGGAATTCTGAATTTCAGAGAGGCTATAGAAATGTCTTAGAATAAACGATAAAGGATATTGACAAGTCTTTAGATTTCTTATAATATTCTGAGTTTATTCAGTTTCAAAGGTTTGAAGTGAGCAGTGGCTATGGATACGTTTAGTTAAGGTCTTTACCGTATTGATTTTATGGCTGAGTGGGCAGTAGGAGGAAAAACAGATATAGTCGGGGTTGAAGAATGGCTTATAATAAACAGTTGTTTGGAATTGATTCTGTATGCGAATAATTTTTATATCTAGAAAAGGCAGGCTATTGTTTGTTTCTTTTTCAAATGTGAAGTTTAGGTTAGGATGGTAACTGTTGAGTCTTTCTAGAATGTTCTTGGTTTGATATTCGGGGCATATACAGAATATGTCGTCAATATAACGACGCCATAAAACTATATCTGACGGGAAAGGGAGGTTATCCAACTGTCTATGCGACGCATGACAATTTCGGCGACTGAGGTTGAGAGAGAGCTTCCCATGGGAGAACCTTTTATCAGAACATGAACGAAATATCGATAATCAAGACAGTAGATCTTTAGTATACCAACATATAAGAGAAACAGGCCATTCCTTCTCCCTATCAGAACCAAAGACCCATTACTCCAACATCCCCAATAGACTACAGAGACTTATAATAGAATCCATCATATCCAGAAAGCACAATAGCATTAACAGAAGAATAGATATTGCGGAAATTTATAACATTATATTCCCTGAGCCCAGCCCATAACCCCCAGGTGAAGCACGCGCAACAGAAGCCCGCGTTGATCATGCTTTAAAACAAATGTAAACAGGGAATGGACTTTATTTAATTTTAAATCATATTTTATTGGCGTATTAATCATATAAAGCAATTTCTCCCGTAGAAGGGCGTACTTGCCCGAAAGCTCGAGATATTTTTAAAATAAAAAATATTTTAAAAGAAACTTTTCCCTGGAGGCTTTATGTTTTTATTTTAATTCCAAAATGTTTCCAGAGATGAGTTTCTTTTTATATCAAATACCATCTCAATCTTTCAGGCATCTCTGTCCTTCCACAGGAGAACATATACATGATAAGGCATAATTTGGATTATTCTATATACAGTTACGAGCGTCATTCCTCATCTCCTAATCAACTCTGTCACCGTTTGCTTTTTTTTTTTTGGAATGGCGCCCTCCTATTGGTTGGCTACGATCACGCCACCTTTGCCTTCCCCACTCGCTTTTTCGTAACTATTGTGTTGGAGCGGGTCGCTCCTTAAATAAATGCATATATTAGTTAATAACTAAATGGAATCCTCTCTTTCTTTTTCCCAGTATGAGACGCCTACGGAAGCCAACAGTACATAGACAGATAAATCACATAGGTTATAGTTATTAACTAATAAATGCATTTATTTAAGGCGCCAATTTATAATTGTAACAAATAGTATTTGAATAAAAACATTCAATCGGGTAAAACACGGGCGTTGCCCGGGTCATTCGGCTAGTAGATTATATACACAAGGTAATAAGACGAAATCCAAATAAATAAATAGTGTGTGACGCTTTGGTAACAACGCTGTTACCGAAACGTCACACACTATTTATTTATTTGGATTTCGTCTTATTACCTTGTGTTTATACAATATACAATATACATTATACATGTTCTCCTGTAGGAGGGAAGAGATGCCTTAAAGCTTGAGATGGTATTTGAAATGAAACTCATCTCTGGAAACCTTTTTTTAATTGTTTAATTAAAGTCCAGTAGAGTTATCTAATATTATTATCCAATCCATAGTCTAAAACTTAACTTTATTAAAATATTGAAATTTAAGGTTAATTTATTTCTAATTGTTAAACATAGTAAAATAGTAATAATTTATGTAGATTTAATACTTTTCATTCTGATAATTTATATAAAATTTGTAACAAATTAAATGTATATAACTGTCTCTCGTGGATCAAATGTTTCATTTTTGCCTGTAGAAGGGCGGCTCCAGCCCGAAAGCTCGCGCATCTATATATATAATTGCCTTATTCTGTCTGAAGCTCACGGATAGAATGCGCGCCCATTGGCTGCCGGCGAACACGTGTCCTCCCTGCCCCCCTCTAGACAACCCTGTTATCAGCTGTGTGATACATACACCTGTCTATAGCGGCCATTCTAGACAACCCTGTTATCAGCAGTGTGTTACATCCACCTGTCTAAACAGACCACCCTGTCTATAGCGACCACCGACCACCCTGCCTATAGCGACCACTCTAGACAACCCTGTTATCAGCTGTGTGATACATCCACCTGTCTTTACAGACCACCCTGTATATAGCGGCCATTCTAGATAACCCTGTTATCAGCTGTGTGATACATACACCTGTCTATAGCGGCCACTCTAGACAACCCTGTTATCAGCTGTGTGATACATCCACCTGTCTATACAGTCCACCCTGTCTATAGCGGTCACTTTAGGCCACCCTGTTATCATCAGTGTGATACATACACCTGTCTATATAGACCACCCTGTCTATAGCGGCCACTCTAGACAACCCTGTTATCAGCTGTGTGATACATCCACCTGTCTATACAGTCCACCCTGTCTATAGCGGTCACTTTAGGCCACCCTGTTATCAGCAGTGTGATACATACACCTGTCTATATAGACCACCCTGTCTATAGCGGCCACTCTAGACAACCCTGTTATCAGCTGTGTGATACATACACCTGTCTATACAGACCACCCTGTCTATAGCGACCACCCAAGACAACGTTTTTAAAATATATTCGCACTCGGGTAAAACCCGGGCGTTGCCCGGGCCATTCGTCTAGTATCATAATAAAAGAAACTTAATGCGAAAGGTCGTATTTTTATTTTTATAAAGTTAAATCAATTAATGATAGGTATATAACCACGAAGAAAATCAAACATTCCGTTCATCATTACTCTTCACAATTCATCCTTTCATACCTCATCTCTAAGGTTAGAAATGATCGTTATTTCTCCTTGGAATTAATTTTAATTTTTCGTTCAAAAGAAACCCATGCGGGATAATTTTCAAATGTCGTTTTACAATTACAAGCCGCATTATTGTGTAATATAAAATACACTGAAGTTATTATATTTGAAGTATTGTGATCAGAAATAGAAGAAGTACCACAGCTAGGTGTCTCTGCTGATGGAGCCAGCACAGCTGGACTGGCAACTTCTGGCCGCCTTGATTCAACTACTCGAGCCAAACGTTCACTGCGCAAGCCCGAATGGCAGATCGCCAAGTCGAGCAGATTTGTCCTGTGTGAGTAAACAGTGAGGACAGAATGATGAGAGCTTGTCACTCCTTGAAGTCTCTGGTTGATTCTTACATCCGTTCTGTTTATAGCTCAACCTACTGTACACCAGTGACTGAATGGAGGCTCTACTCACCTGAAACGAAGGATACCTAGTTAATCCTGCCAGTAGTCTTGTCTCAAAGATTAAGCCATGCATGTCTAAGTAGACGCCCTAGCAAGGCGAAACCACGAATGGCTCATTAAATCAGTTCCTTAGATCGTACACATTTACTTGGATAACTGTGGTAATTCTACTCACCTGACCTCAACCCGGTATATAAAAATTATTAAATATATCCCCTAATTATTGTAACCTGCTTGATAATAATAAAGTTAAAGGAAGGTTTACGTCCTCAGAGATAGCCATGACAACCTAGCGCCATAGAACTTAACAACAGGAAAACAGGGAACAGGAAAGGCCCGGCCTATGTACCCTGTAGGGGAAACACTCCGGCTAAAAAATAAGTTCCGGGGCCTGTTAGAAGATAGAAGGAAGGAAAAGTTCAAAATGATACATTACAATAGATTACAGCGTAATTTATAATACAATACAATATAATGCGGCTTGTGATTGTAAAACGACATTTTAAAATTATACCGCATGTGTTTCTTTTCAACGAAAAATACAAATTTATTTCAAGGAGAAATAATGATTATTTCTAACCTTAAGGATGAGGTATGAAAGGATGAATTGTGAAGAGTAATGATAAACGGAAAAATAAAAGTGCCCAGGGATGGGAAACGAAACCACAGTGTTCCGCTTACCGGGCAGATGCCATGTCCACTAGGCTACCCTGGACAGCGTGTAGTCATTTTACAGTCCAGGACCTGTGCTATACGCCACAAAGTTTGAAGTCCCAATAGCGATCGCTGAGCAGAGAAGGGGACCGATTGTCGCCGAAGAACTTGTGGGCCATAGCTGAAAATTTCAAATCACCTTTGGACCTATGTATTGCCACCAAGGGAGGCCATTTTGTAACCGGCTGAATACATTCTTAGTTACTATCCATTTTAATTTGTTACTCCTTGTTCATTTGTTTAATTTATTTGTTTAATAAAATTATAAGAAATTTGAACTATTATGAAAAAAGGAAAAGAATCATACGCGTCAAAAATAGTTCGAATTTATTATAACAGGTGGCGGGCATCATATAATGAAATTATGATTTAAAATGTTTATCGCCTTTGCCGGTCCCAAGCCCGGATGAAAAAGGAGGAGGGGGGAGCAGTAACAAGCTCACTAAAAAACCTGGGTTCAGCTGGCCCGGCTGATAGTACCCTGTAAGGGCTCCTAATCCAGGGATACAGGATGAGTAGCATTTGTACTCCATGTTAGGAGCAGCTGCACGTGGCGTCTGTTCCTCATGTCAGAGGCGGCCCTTTCTTTTGTAGCTAAGTCGGCCTGCCACTGAGTAGTGCTCCTAGTCTTAATGACAAAGGCAGACGCATTCTACTTCAACCAGTGTGGAGATAAGAAAGAAGAAGAAGAAGATATCCGTTATTTTGCGTCACCCTGTAAAAGCAAAGGTCGATTTTCCTGTCAAAATAAACGTCAAAACTAGACGCCATCTATTGACCGTCACCATAAAGTAGAAACCTCGGGTCGGTAACAAAGCAACAACACCATCTTTGGCTCAATTCTCAGTTTGACAAAGCTGGTGTTTTGCCTTTGTCACCGACCTTAGTCTGCTAGTTTGCGGCGACGTTCAATAGCTGACGTCTAGTTTTGACGTTTGTTTTAACGGGAGAATCGACCTTTTGCCTTTATATACTTTATATATTTATGTGTATATGTATATATAAGTATATATATTTAATTAAAAAGGCATATATTGGATCAAAATAGCATTTATTTTGCCAATATTTCAGTTGGCTGAACGTCAACCTTTATATGTTTTATTAATAGGCTAATCCCTTAATAGAATGTTCAAATCTAAAAGCTTGAGGGATGAGTTTCTTTTACTAAAGAAACTCATCCCTCAAGCTTTTAGATTTGAACACTTTATATGTTTTAATACCTTAATATGTTATAACACCTTGATAAAGGTTGGCGTTCAGCCAACTGAAATATAGGTAAAATAAATGATATTTTGATCCAATATATGCCATTTTAATTAAATATTTATTTATGGATTGCTCTATTTTCTAAAAGTATAACATGTATAAGGACATACCCTGACGAAGATAGGCGTACAACCAAGCGAAATATTAAATTTTGTAATAAATAAAATGTTTATTTTATTTTTGATCGAATATAAGCTTTTTAATTAATGCATATATGTTATAAATAAAAAAAAAAGATTTCTGTTGTATTTTAGAATTGTTGAGATTATGCTATGGTAATGTAGTCGTGGTTAAAATCTTGAAATAAAAATAATAATGGTTTTGATCAGAGATTTCTTTATTTGAGCTCTGGAACATATATGAATAACATAATTTGGTAAAAGTGTTGCCTGGCTTAAGGCGAATAGAACAAGGAAAAACAAAAGATTATTTACATAATGTACAAAAGTTTTGGGCCGGCCATCGGGAAACAACAACAATCGGTTTTATATAGGGAAAGTCCCGACATCTGGTGGTAGATTTAACAGAGTATTTGAATCGATGAAATATAATTTTTAATAAAATAATACTTTATTATAACATAATTTTAAATAAAATATTTTAATATAACATATATATTTAAAACATTTTTTCATATATATGTACTTTTTTATTGTTTTTCATATATAATTTTTTAAATCCAATATATACCTTTTAAATTAAATATATGGAAGCAATGGTCGCTTCTCCCGTCAAAATAAACGTCAGAATCCGACGCCATCTATTGACCGTCGCCGCAACTAGCGGCATCGGGTCGGTGACAAAGCCACAACACCAACTTTGGCAAACTGATAAGCGTCCACCTAGAGACCATGGTTTCGGGCTAATTTGACGGGAGAAGCCACCATTGCTTCCATGGATTAATTTCCTCCCGGCAAATTTTCTATCCACGTTTTGCCAATAGATTTGGCCCAGCCACATTGCCAGCAAAACACCCCTTTGGTAGATTGTGAGAATTACATTAGATCCCGTGTGGATCTCATGGAATAAAGTCCGCCCTAGACTGACGAGGGCCATTAGCCCGAAACCATGGTCTCTAGGTGGACGCTTATCAGTTTGCCAAAGTTGGTGTTGTGGCTTTGTCACCGACCCGATGCCGCTAGTTGCGGCGACGGTCAATAGATGGCGTCGGATTCTGACGTTTATTTTGACGGGAGAAGCGACCATTGCTTCCATGGATTAATTTCCTCCCGGCAAATTTTCCAATTAAATATATGTATATGAAATTAAAGATTATTCAATAATCATGTATTTCGTCATGCTTGATAAAGAGGATTTATCGAAAGCTTGTAAAGTTGAAAATAGGAACGTATCAGCGCGACTATTCTCATTGTTGTCAATAGATTTAAAACTCCTGGATATCAATCAAACAAATGTTGCAGGTTTCTGGAGATGAGTTTATTTATCTTTATAAAATGTAATCTCAAGTTTTTAGGTATCTCTGCCCTTCTACTGGAGTACATAGAAACACACGTTTTAAACTTTGTATGTTTAAAGTAAAAACGTGTAAACTTTATATGTTTCTATGTACTCCTAAGAACAGATATGACCGAAAGCTTGAAATTACGTTCAATAAAGATAAAAGAAACTCATCTCGTTTCTACCTGTAACATTAGCGTGATTATCATTGTTGCCATAGAAAGCTATTAAACATTTTTAAAAAGGCATAACCTGATCAGGAGAACATGTGCTTTACAGAAGGCAGAACGCCATCTGGTGGAACAGAAATCAACTAAACATTGATTTAGCCTGTTCCCTGATATTTGGCCAACTCGATTTCTTGATAAATCACGAAAAGCCATCCACGAACGCGTTTCGCGCTTTTGGCGATTGTCAGCGTGGAGTAGGCTGTACCTACTCTTCATTTATCAAGAAATTGGGTTGGCCAAATATCAGGGAACAGGTTAAATCAATGAATAGTTGATTTCTGTTCCACCAGATGGCACTCTGCCTTCTGAAAAGCATATGTGCTCCTGGTCTGGATATGCCTTTTTATTTTTAATATATATATGTATATATGAATGAAAGTTCATTGAATAATCATGTGTATTTCGTTATCTTTGATAAAGAGGATTCCTCGAAAGCTTGTAAAGTTGAAAATAAGAATATATCAGCGCTCCAATCAATTATTAGAGTTGCCATAGAAAGCTATATAAAATGTGAGGACGTGAAACACAGTGAAGCTAAGTGAAGACCTACCGTCAAGAAGTTGTGCTCCGGGCAGTGAAGAAGGCAGAGTGGTCAGCAGCGGCCCATTCCCTGCAAATCCCAACCTCACTGTTACATCGCAGATATAATTAGTGTATGTCTCAAAAATTAGAGATATATATATATAATAAGGGACAGTTCCGGGGAATAAGCAGTTCATAGAAGGGTCTGACCATCTCTTAAAATGTCCAGAGACACTCTTGCAATATGCGGTCGGGCATTATCCTGTTGGAAAATAATCTAAGGAAGATCAAGCTGGAGAAGGAAAACATGTAACCATAGGACGTCCTAGACAATGACAATTAAAATAATTTTATTGACATCTTGTCAATTCACGCAAAAGTACACAGTCTGCACTACTTTTAAATATATATATTAAGAGAAAGGCATCTCTTTATCGTGCAACTGAAAGTTGCTGATGATTGAGTTATGATTAAAAATCAACGAATAGTTGATATATTCCGATAGATAGGGCCAGCCATCAGCAACTTTCAGTTGCAAGATCCCAGTACAATTTCACATTTATACTATTTTTTAATATATATATAAATTGTATTATGTAAAATGTACATGGCGCCTCTGTCACCGCTGTAAAGTTTGGTGGATAATCACCAGCAGGTCTCCAGCGACACCACGTATTTCACGATCTACGAAGAAAACGTAGACGGCGTGCTTCGCCACTGAAGAGATGCTGATGGCGTGGTCCTCGAGACCAACTGGAAATATCGTCATAGAGCCGTTGGTTACTGTGGCACTAAGACAACAAGGGAGATTCGACTATTGAGGTGATGGCATCTTATACCATAATGGCTGGAAGATAAGGTAAGAGGGATACTGGACTTGTGCCAAATACTTGGGAATCTCGGGACGGTGATTATCTGATTCCAGCACAAAGCGGCAGCCATCATTAAACAGCACCTATCGTCCTTAAAGGCATTCCAAGATGATTTGGCTTGGACCTTTTATAAATAAAGATTCCTGTTGGGTACTAATTGCAGAGCTTTCAAATAGCGCTGGTCTTTTCATCTCATCAAGATGTCTTTATATTGGTTCTGAACACTCAGAGCCCCAACATCGCCTGTATAGACAGGTCACTGTAGGAATTTTACGAATGAGGCTCATGATCCGGAGGTCTTCTCTACTGACCTTCACTTTAGTGCCGTGTGCAGACACCATCTTGTCTTCACTGCTATCGACCCAATCGGATGGTGAAGTCAGAGAACGTTTGACGTGACGTTCTACACGTGATTTGACCACTATACTGTTTCCAGACCGATCATGATGTCTGTCTGAAAATGCGTAAATTTTGAATAAGGTGTTTCTACTCTATCTCTCTACCTGGTATTCTTGTTACTACGTTGTTTTATAACTTGACAAGGTTCTGTTTGCTTTAATGGATTATCTAATATGAACCTATATACACTACGTAACACTGAGGGGGTCGGTAGAAGGATGGTCTAAACCGTTGGCTTTCGATCGCTACGACCCAGGTTCGATTCCGGTATCGGGAACTTTTTCTGATTAAAAAATGCTCCAATGACCCCCGATTCTTGCAAAGGTCCAACCCCACCAGCAAGTGCAAGTAGCCAAACGGGACGCTGGCACATTTGTAAGTGCAAAGTCGAAATGCTTTTCACAATTGTAGACATGTGGTGCGCTTACAGTAAAAGCAGTCGCCAACTTCTACCCACCATGATTATCATGGCCTGTACCACGTGTACTAGGGATAAGCGTAAAAAACGTAACACTGAAATTCCAACATCAAGAATTAGTTAGTAAGCAATAAGTTTCGGACATTACCGTCCACTCAGTATGCTGCGGGACCACCGAGGGAAGCTATACAGGCAGTAACATGTCTTGGTACTGACTTAATGATCGTACATTGGTGTCCTGAGGGATGGCTGCCTATTCCCTGTTAACCATCATCTACAGTTCATCTTCTGAACGCAGCTGTGGCAGTTCACGCAAACGACGTCCAATTAGGTCCCAGACGTGTTCTATAGGTGAGAGATCAGGAGAGACTGGTGACCATGGAAGCACCGAGGTTCCATACAGGACATGTTGGCTGATGTGTGCTGTATGAGGTCGGGCGTTATCCTGCTGGAAAATTGCATTAGGTACCTCCTGAAGGAAGGGTAGCATCACCGGCCTCAGTACGTCATCCACGTATCATTGGACCGCCATAGTGCCTTCAATACGAATCAGAGGTGATCTACTATCGTAGACGATGGTTCTCCAAACCATAATGTCGCGTTGTCGTGAGGTACGGCGTTCCACAGATGCGGCCGGATTTGACCTGTCACCAAGACGGCACCAAACTCTTATTCGATGACGGTCATTGGTAAAACAGAAACGAGATTCATCTGAGAATGTTACCTTGTGTTATTGCGCTGACCATGTGGCTCTATCCTGACAAAATCGCAAACGGAGATGTCTGTGCTGTTGTGTCCATGGCAGTCCTTTTAACGGGAGCTATAAGTGTAGGTCCTCTACAGACCTATAAGCTTATGTCCATAGGTTCACTAAACACCCCTAAGCTGTTTTCTATAATAAATACAGGGTATATCCCTAACCAATCCAATACAATAGTAGAGCGGTCTGGAGAATAATTTGGCGAAAACGCTGAGAAAGTTCACCACTGATGAGCAAAGTCCTCTGATTCAATAAATTATATTGTCAAGTAGCTCCATCCAGATGGGACAACTGTCAATCATCCCTGGACCCCGGGGGGGACCCACAGGTGTGGGGGCTGATCTGTAAATAAGGAAAACGGGACGGTGGCTAACGCCATTCATTCAGGATTAACCTTAACTGGGGGTAAGTTGTACAAAACTCTCTCTCCCTATACTCCTTATACTCCATATACTCCTTATAATAAATTAATTATCCCCAAACTTGCCCTTGCTTTATTTATCTCCGCGACAATATCATTGCAGTAAGGTCTGTAGAGATAATATTTGATGATATTATTGAAAGGAAACACACATTGCCAAAAATAATTATTAAAAATGTAAACAATGAACCCTTCCAGAGGTTTCGTCATTTTTAATCTGCGATACCGCTGTAAAATTACATTAGACTGAATCAGTATCAGTATAAAATAAAAACAGACTATTTCAACATTACAGCGGTATGGTAGATTGAAATAGTGAAACTTGCCTGGATCCCGATATACATGCTAAAATGTACAACTTTCTTAAGTTTTGTCCATGAGTGTGTCTTCAATAAAGGTCACTGTAATATCTTTTAGAGTTATTGTCAGAATACCGATATACATGATAAAATGTACAACTTTCTTAAGTTTTGTCCATGAGTGTGTCTTCAATAAAGGTCACTGTAATATCTTTTAGAGTTATTCTCAGAATACCGATATACATGCTAAAATGTACAACTTTCTTAAGTTTTGTCCATGAGTGTGTCTTCAATAAAGGTCACTGTAATATCTTTTAGAGTTATTGTCAGAATCCCGATATACATGCTAAAAGGTACAACTTCCTTAAGTTTTGTCCATGAGTGTGTTTTCAATAAAGGTCACTGTAATATCTTTCAGAGTTATTGTCAGAATCCCGATATACATGCTAAAAGGTACAACTTCCTTAAGTTTTGTCCATGAGTGTGTTTTCAATAAAGGTCACTGTAATATCTTTCAGAGTTATTGTCAGAATCCCGATATACATGCTAAATGGTACAACTTCCTTAAGTTTTGTCCATGAGTGTGTTTTCAATAAAGGTCACTGTAATATCTTTCAGAGTTATTGTCAGAATCCCGATATACATGCTAAAAGGTACAACTTCCTTAAGTTTTGTCCATGAGTGTGTTTTCAATAAAGGTCACTGTAATATCTTTTAGAGTTATTGTCTGAATCCCGATATACATGCTAAAATGTACAACTTTCTTAAGTTTTGTCCATGAGTGTGTCTTCAATAAAGGTCACTGTAATATCTTTTAGAGTTATTGTCTGAATCCCGATATACATGCTAAAATGTACAACTTTCTTAAGTTTTGTCCATGAGTGTGTCTTCAATAAAGGTCACTGTAATATCTTTTAGAGTTATTGTCTGAATCCCGATATACATGCTGGAATGTACAACTTTCTTAAGTTTTGTCCATGAGTGTGTCTTCAATAAAGGTCACTGTAATATCTTTCAGAGTTATTGTCAGAATCCCGATATACATGCTAAAAGGTACAACTTCCTTAAGTTTTGTCCATGAGTGTGTCTTCAATAAAGGTCACTGTAATATCTTTTAGAGTTATTGTCTGAATCCCGATATACATGCTGAAATGTACAACTTTCTTAAGTTTTGTCCATGAGTGTGTCTTCAATAAAGGTCACTGTAATATCTTTCAGAGTTATTGTCAGAATCCCGATATACATGCTAAGATACAACTTCCTTAAGTTTTGTCCATGAGTGTGTCTTCAATAAAGGTCACTGTAATATCTTTCAGAGTTATTGTCTCAATCCCGATATACATGCTGAAAGGTAAAACTAACTTAAGTCCATGAGGGTAAATATAGAAAGAAAGTTGCCACTTGACGTCCCGGGCGATGAGTGCGATGGGTTTCCGCATTCCCCACTAGATGCGTGGGCCGTGCTATTCTAAGACGTTACGTAAGACGAACTAACTGTTGTCTAGCTCTCAGGAACGGCTCTCTCTTTATATTTATCATTATTTTTATCTTATTTATTCAATTTTGTATGTAAACTTATATACCTTCATGTTAGATTGTGAAATAGTTACAAAGCATTTATGCGATATATATCAATCAAATAATTGCAATACGTTTCATTATTCAATAAAAATGGCAAGTTTTCAAGCGTCAGCTCATCAACAGGCCAATTGTTTTGCAAACTCCTCCTACACCTCTCTCTCTATATATATATTGTAGGAATTTGCGAAACAATTTGCATGATGATGAGCTAATACTTGAAAGCTTGCCATTTTTATTGAATAATGACACTTATTGTAATTATTTGATTGATGTATATGGCATACCTTTATATGAACGAATAGACGAATGACCCGGCTTCGCCCGAGAATTCCTCCGAATACAATTTCCTTCATACTAAAAGTACATCAATAATAAATAGTAGAAGTGCCATAGAATAGCAATACAGAAGTAACACATAAACCACGCAAACATCTTTAAACGGGGGAGGAATGGAACTGTCGTGATTTGGTGAATAAAAATGTCGATCAATAAAGTTGCGTGGGTAACCCGCGGATAAAAGGTGTAGGTAAACGGTCCGTTTCTCGATTCTACCCCTCGATTCTTCCTCCCCCGTTTATAGATGTTTGCGTTCTTCTGTTTTCTATTACGAATTCCGACATTGGCTTTTATCTAGGTAAATTTGGCATCCGTACGTTTTATAAAAAATCACCTTCCCTGGGCACATCTTTACGCCATCCCCTCACAAAAAGCTCCATTAAACCCAGCCCCCAATCTTTCTCCAATGCCATCTACAGAATCCCGTGTAATGACTGCCCACAATCCTACGTCGGAGAAACTGGCCGAACCATTGCCACTCGAGTCCTAGAACACGACCGTAACATCCGTTCTCATGATCGTAAGTCAATACTATATCAACACAGCGACGAATTTAACCATTCTTTTAATTTACGCAACACGATTCCGGTATATAGTGATGTTAAGAACAAATATCAACGTTTGGTCCTGGAGGCTCTTGTGTCCAGCTCTATCCCTAGTTTTAATAGAAAAATAGATCTCCCCCCTCAATATACTGTTTTTTCTAAACTTGGCCACTGACATCCTATTTTTTATTATGCCTAGATACTTACGTTTTCTCGTCTTTCCATCCTTTTTCCCGTGTTTTGCCTTTAATTCGTCTTATACAGATTTTTAGTTTATTTTTCAGGAATTTCGTACTTTTATCTTTAGTTCCATATGTAAATTTCTTAATTTTTAAGTAGATCTTAGTTAGTTTTATTTTATGCTAATTCACTGCATATAAATATTGGTTCACTCTTTCTAATCACACATTGTACCTGATGAAGGGCAGCTGATGCCCGAAAGCTTGTTGTGCGGAATAAAGAAACTTACCACGCTATTCACCTACTTCCTGTTTTAATCTATCAAGCGTGGCTATACTATGTCTGATTATGAAATATGCAAATTATTACCAACATACCCAAAGCTAAGGTTCCAGATCTTAAAGAAATAAGATATCAATAGGGAGTATGATCACCTCTAACAGCTATCAAGGTCTCACAGCGAGCCCTCATACTGTTTACCAGGCTTTGGAGGAGGTCCAGGGGTAGTAAACCCCACTCCTCCAATAGAGCAGTTCATAGCTCAACGAGGGTTCTGGGAGAGGGGTGACGAGCTCCAATACGCCTCCCTAGAGCATCCCACACATGCTCTATTGGATTCAGGTCCGGAGATCTGGCTGGCCAATCCATCCTTCGAACATTCTCACTCTGGAGATATTCATTGACTAGCCTAGCCCTATGCGGACGAGCATTATCGTCCATAAAAATTAAATTGTGACCAATTTGATCTCTATAAGGTCTTAGATAGGGCTCAAGGAACTCGTCCCTGTACCTTTGGGCAGTTAAAGTGCCCCCAGAAAAAATGTGGAGGGGTGTGCGTCTGCTAGAACTGATGCCAGCCCAGACTAAGAGACTGCCCCCTCTAAAACTGTCTATTTCCCTGAGGTTACTAGGATGATAGCGGGTTCCAGGCTCCCTCCAGATGAAAACTCGTCGAGAATCTGTGTTTAAACTAAATCTTGACTCGTCACTGAAGAGAACATTGGCCCACTGATCATGAGTCCAGGCGTGATGTTCCAAGCACCAATTCAAGCGGGCTCTCCTGTGAGCAGAGGTTGAAGGGATACAGACCATTGGTGGTATTGCATAAAGAGCATCTTCTTGAAGCCTTCGGTAAACAGTTTGTCTTGAAATTCTCGCTCCAGTACAACTTGAGAGTTCATTAGAGAGTTGAATAGCTGTCATCTCCCTATGGCGCTTGGCAGTTACGACCAGATAACGGTCTTCAGAGGTAGCTGTTTTTCTTTTTCTACCAGAACCTTCTTTTCTTTTGATGGTTCCTGTCTCAATGAACTGTTTCCATATTTTGCTGACCACAGATTTATTCACATTTAGCCATTTTGCTACTTCAACTTGTGATTGCCCTGCCTCCATTCTTCCAACAGCTCTCCATTTTAAACCATCTGCTAAAATTTTCGTAAACTCATAATTAACTAAGGATTAAATAAAATTATAATTGGACAATTCTTAGATTGGGTAAACGACACGCCAAATAGCACACTTAAAAAGACAAGCAAAAATTTGCATATTTTCAATTTTACCGAATGGAATGGTTGCGATAAATAAATTATACGACTTAAAATACCTAATTAAATTACTTTTTAGCTTTTAGCGTTGTATATTTTAAAACATATCATTAAAAAATAAAAGTTTCTTTTTTTTTGGACATCAGTGTATGTCTTTTTAATTAAATATTTATTTATGGATTGCTCTATTTTCAAAATAAATATATCTTTTTATTCATATATTTATCATTATATATTCTTATATATTATATATATGTAATGAGAGATGAATTCCAGTAGCTTTTGTAGAGATCCTGTCGTCTACTGAAATAATTGTTGAAGTCCTGGTAGCTCTTGTTGTACTGAGTTGACCGAGAGGAACAGTCAGGATGTAGAGTTTTCCAGTACCTC
This sequence comes from Cordylochernes scorpioides, assembly GCA_030710605.1. NCBI lineage: Eukaryota > Metazoa > Arthropoda > Arachnida > Pseudoscorpiones > Chernetidae > Cordylochernes > Cordylochernes scorpioides. Next base: position 64,239,606 of record CP092863.1, read on the forward strand.
TCTGCACCTTGGAAGACCTTTAAAAGTTCTCACAAAATACAGGCAGTCGTGGTCGAGGCAGAGTGGAAAGCTGGGGATATCCACACAAAAAACGAAGACACAGTTGCACTAAGAAAGTTCCGTTAACAGATAAAAGCTGAGCTAGAAGCGCAAGATGGAGATAGACGAGTTCTTCCTAACTACATGTTGGATGAGATCGACATAACATACGACCGACGCGGCTTGCACTAAGGGTGAACTAAACTAAACTGAACTGAACTGAGCTGTCAAGTCACTGTAAGGTGATGTATTTATAGGTTAAAGACGGGGCGACCTTATGTGACAGGGGCGTTTGAGAAAGGGCGCCTTTACCTGTCCAGGTGTGAGAGGGGTCTCTGCATTCCACCACATGTGACAGTGTGGGTGGCCTTGTTTGTGGGAATTGTAAATCGACCTGATTTATGGCTTCCATCTTTAGACTTTGTTGTTTTGGCAATACTATGCTCGATCTCTGCTTTAGCTCAACTCTTAAATCTATCACAGATTTTATTTATTTATCCACTTTGTACAAATTACATTACATAGGGTGATGTAAAGACACAGATTAATCATGCGCATAATTATTTATAGATGTGTTTCTATATACAACATGGCAATCTTGTTATAAGTTATCTACACAATATGAGGTTGTTGTTTTAAATTACCATATATATATTTTATATTTAACCTTATATAATTTTCAATAAAACATTCAAATAAATTAGTTTCAATCTCACTCTCAACACAAGTTAATCTTATGATGCTTTAGCACGCCATCTGTTATGAAAATTCGAAACTATCATATACACGTATGATTCTTTTATAATATTGTTCTAATAAAAGACACAATTTGATGTTTGCGGAAGAGCGATTGCTCGAAGCTTATTATATTTTTTATAATTATATGTAATTCCTCAAAGGTTATGTCCATAGTTCATCTAAAATACCCATTCCATTAGTCTAGCATCAGTATCACTATAAAAGAAAAACCAAAAATGCAATATAACAGCGGTATGGTAGATTAAACTGGCGAAACCACTGGGAGGGTTTACCATTGATGAGCCAGTCCCTCCCATTAATATTTTCCATTGCAGTAACGACAGTAGAAATGTTTAATTTTTTAAAAAATCATACGCGTCTATTAATAGTTTTGAATATTGACAAGTTAATCTATTTATAAAATTAACATTTGCTGTGAATTATGCAATCTATGTTAACTACAATATTAGATTTATATTCAAAAGTTTTCCGTCAAGAGTTCTCCCCCTCTGGTTTAAAAACGGCATCCGTCGAACTATAATAAGCAGAAAGCTATTTCCGCAGTTGATGAGTAACATAAGAAAGTGGGTTGAGAGAGATTGAACAAGCCTGTCAACATACATATATATAGAACAACTAAATCTTACCGTTTCAGTGAATGGAAGACGTTTGATTTGCATAATACATAGGAGAGACCAGCAGATCAATAGACATAAGAGTTAAAGAACATAGCCCTAATATAAGAAACCAAGATAACAAATCCTTAATATTCCAGCACGAATATTCTACAGGTCATCAATTCAACCTACAACAAGCATGTCAAACTCAAATCCTAACACGGGCCAAATAAAAAAGTAATAAGATTATGTGGGCCGCAAAAAAAAGAAAACAAGTAATTAAATTTTTATAGTAACATTTATGTAGGTTTATTTTAAAAAATACTAATAAGAAAAAAGAAAGTAAAGTTAATATTTTCTCCCTGATATTTGGCATCTCTTTTCTGCTACCATCTTTCCTACTTCGGGGGAAATCTTGTTTAAAATATATTGTCTGGTGGGCCGCAAATTTATTCGTTGTGGGCTGCATGAGGCCCGCGGGCCGCGAGTTTGACATGCCTGACCTACAAGATGTCACATGTCACTTCCATAGCATATTCTCCAAATACAATAGACTCATTCTAGAATCTTTAATTTCCAAAGACAATAATAGCATAAACAGAA